>JAVSCE010013599.1:0-129081 GCA_032199065.1 Smutsia gigantea | reverse complement strand
ATCATGGGTCAGATGCCGAGCCTGTGAATACATGAGGACTTCCCAGAGATCAACCATTGGAGAGAAGACAGGAGAGAGAAGGGAAACCCCAGAGAAGACAGAGCCAGCTAGACATGAAAGAGGAAGAGGTGAGGGGCAGAGGCCTGCCCGAAAAACAAAGTGGGAAGGATAGATTTTTTTTCCCATCTAAGAAAACCTAAAAATTCACTCCTCTGTCAAAAATAAGTAGATTCAGACCCAGGCTGTGAGAATCCTTCAAAACGAATTTTTAACATGGAAATGCTGATTAAATCCCTTAAACAACCTCTACACCCCCAGGTGCTGTTGGACCTGCTTAATCCCTTTAAACCTCCAATAATTTCAACTATGGTATTTAAAGCCTCATAAATCTGCACTAGCTTAAAATAGGGAAATATAAATCATGCTCAGGAGCTAGGGGTAGGGACAGAGGTGGGCATCCCAATGCCATTTTAAACCATAGCACAGGTTTTCATCAAATGATTCCAAGAAAACCTGAAATGGAAAATGCTCAAGTTTCTGAGTTATGGTTCTCAATTTGTTCTTTTTCCTTTTTTTTTCAGGTGGTGGGGTAGAATAGAGAGGGAGGGTTGATGGGCTATTCAGTTGGAGAGAAAAACATTGCAAAGACCTATCTCACTTAGTCCTTTTTTTTTTACACAAAATAAAATTAAAAGCAAGCACAACAACTTTTAAAATCTACTGCCAGAAGTCAGTAGAAAACAGCACTGTTTCTAATACAGCACCAACGAAAATGGTGTCTTGTTTTGTTAGGTGATTAATTCACACCAGAAAGTGAAAATTATGGATACTATCCTACTAATAATAGCTACCTTTTCTTTTGCATTCCTACTCTAGGCCGGGCGCCTCCTGTGTGAAGAAGTTTAGGTACATTACCTGACTTCATGCTTACAGAAGCCCCATGAGAAATATTATTCTTTCTGTTTTACAGTTGAGGAAACTGAGGTTCAGATTAAGTAACTCACCCAAAGTCATACAGCTAGTAAATGATGGAGCAAAAATTCAAACACAAAGTTTGCTTTGGAAGCCCTGATCTTATCCAGGATGCCATCTACCTTCTGTGGTGCAATGGACTCAGCCCACAGACCACCTGGACGAATCCCAAATTTAAGAGACTTTATATTTTCATCCTTCTTGTCCTTGGCCTGGTCCAATGACCTTTTCAAACCCCAAAGCCTTAGAAAAGTTTGCCATGTTAACTGAATCTTTATTCAAAGTTCAGACCATGTACAAAAAATAAGAGTCCCTTGCTTGTGTTGCTTGCTTCATATCCTAATTTTCCTGCACTGACGTCCTACCAAGTGATCCTGGGAAACCTCTGAACTTGAGTCTCCTCATCTATTAAATAAGGATTTATAAGACCTACCTTGAGGGCTGTTGTGAGGATCAACGTGTGGGAACACAGTTGGGAGACTGCAGAGGCCAGGCCATTGTTGGCTCTTAGGATGATTATGGTGCCTTAAATACCATTCTCTCCACAGAGAAGAGAGAAGGGAGAAGACATTTCAACAATGGGAGAGAGGCGGGAACTCATTTCAAAAACACTCACGATTCAAAGACCTACATTGGGAGGGGGATAATACACATCTCTGTATTATCACTTCCCAAAATATTTTCCATAGGCTATTAATATATGGTTCCTCAAAAGGTCTATGGTCAGAAAGACTTGGAGAACACCAGATGTGTGATCCCTCTCTAAGAGAATCACAGTGCACTTTCTTACCAAAGGTCCTTAAAAGTGCTACCGTAAAATAGCCGCTGCTTAATTCAGCAGTTCCAAACACATGACCCTAAGAACTTGAGTTTTGGCTTTCCATCCACTAAGCATCTCCCAGAACACCAGGGAACACAGTTTAGGAGACATCCCTCTTAAAAAAAGATAGCTTCTCTCACCCACCATCGGTACACTGTCTGATCTACTCTGTTCAGGCCCCAGGCAACCTACCTTAACAATTCACATTGCCATGAAGAGACTCTCCGGTGTGCATGAGTGTGTTTTTACAATGCTAGACCTACACAGAGGAGAGGACAAGCCGTACAACCCACAAATCTCTGGCTATAGGCCCCGCTACCTCGGTTGGGAACAGAGGAATAAGAGGAGAACGGGAGATGTGTCTCTCATTTAGAGCTCCCCAGAAATGTTTCCCCCAGCTTCCCAGAAGTGTTTAGTGATGCCAGTTTATACTGGAGAATTGTCTTAGCTTGCGGTCCTCCAAAAGCCGACCTTGAAACAAGGATTTGAGAGCAAGTAGTTTATTTGGGAGTTAATCCAAAGAAATACCAGCGAGAGAGTGAGGAAATGAGTCAGGGAGGGGAAGACAGCCAATAAAAAGTGAATTATTAAGCCAACTGCACAGTGGACAACTATAGCTTAATCCTGTTGGGAGACAGTGTAAAACACACACCTCAGAATTATTCTACCCAAGGGATGATGTTGCTGGAATATTTATACATCATCGTCCATCACTCATTTGTTGAAGGATGCTTGGGCAGGCGGGGGGGTGGGAGTCAGGGGGGGAAATCAGTTAATCTTCCAGAACTTCTAAACTTCCATGTGCATTGGGCCTTGTGACCTTCCAGGGCTCCAGATAAAGTCCTCAAGCACCAAGATGCAGATAAATGGCAGTTGGAAGATGTCTGAAGCACCCTGAAATAGTAAGACCTGAGGAATATAGGTCTGCTTCAGTGTCTCTCATACTTGCTCCAAATCTCCAGATCGGAAAACTAAATTGGAAGGAAATTAAGTGTATCCCTATTCCCTGAGCAACTGTTCCAGGTATTTTTGAGGTGCAGGGCTGTGCTGAATATGAGCTTGAGTCCATAGTCCCAGGCCAAGAAGATAACACCGCCTCCTCTTCCCCCAGATGCAGTGGCTGCCAGATTTTTCTCTGGCTCCACATCAGTAATATTTCTTGTTACAAGTAGTGATTCTCAACAGCATAAGGTGAGGGGAAACCACATTCCCCCAGATGTGGTACGTGAGAATCCAGGGGGACACAGAGCCTGTGTTTAAAATACTTATTTACAATTCCCTCACTCCCTCACCATGCCAAGTCCCTGGAGGCCAGGTCATTGAGAGGAGTGGTGACAGGGATTTAGGATGAACTAGGTCATGATCAGACAAACTAAGTCAATGTGCCTCTGAAACAACCATTTCAGCAGAACTCATTGCCTTTTTTCTAACGATTTAAGAAAAGATCCAGTGAGACATCAAAGGAAGATATTTTCACTGTGAGTTAAAGATGGTTTGAGTGTTTCAGGAAGTTGACAAAAGACCAGAGTTTCTCCTCTTTCCCTGAGCTCATCTCTATTATAAAATGTTTACAAATGTGGCTAAATTGAGCAATAACGGCAATAATTTGTACCAAAGAGAACCCAATTACTTTGCCTCCACAGTCCAAATTAGAGGACCTGAATTATACTTATGGTCTGAACCTCTGTTTCATGAGGTTATGGAGGATAAGTTGAAGAGAAGGAAAGGTAGCATTTTATGAAGGGTTAGGAGTTGATTCCTCCAGGTAAGTTGTGTTTCTTTTACATCATATGATTTTGGCCTTTAATAAAAGTCATTGGTACTTTTAATTTTCTATCCAGGCTCCTAAGAACTTTAACTCAAGGTCCCTTCTCTCCTGGTTGACGTCTTTGTTGCTGGACACACCCTCAGGGAAGGTAATGACAATACCACTTCGGCTCATTCTGACCTCGCCAAGCTAGAACGTCTCCATTTCGGAACCACTTTCAGGACAATGGCCTGCACACCATTCATGGTGCTAAAGATACTTATGGGGTGGCAGGGTGGCCTTTGGATACTGACTGTCTAAGGACATCCATGTGTCCATCCTTTGCCTGTGGGAAGAAAAGAACTCAAGCCACCTTCACTTCCTCTCAGTCCCTCACCTCTGTACCCCAAGAAGAGGTCACGTCAAAGTGATGGAGAGATTCTAGCACACTGAGTGGGCACCGCTCCGTAAAGGATGGGGTCTTTGTCTCTGCTACACTCCTTTCTTCCTCTTCTCTTTCCATTGCTGAAGACAGCATTTGGCTCATGGTTTTCTTTTTTGCTGCAATATGATCATCTCTTTGAGGTCGTGTCCCATGAAGAAGGTCCGCAAACTTGGGTTTATGCTTAGAGGAAGAAGAGGCAGAGGTAAGCCTCTGGTCTAACCCACATGCTCTAGGCTACCTAACAAAGACAGCGAGCGGCACTTACCTTCCAAACACAAGCTCAGTGAAGAGTTACCTGCCCTTGTCATTGTTCCCTGTATATACATTTTCCTTAGGGACTTTATGGAGAAGAGAGAAAAGACTATGTCCTTCATTTGAGGATAAGATTTGGGCATTTCCTGCGGCCTCCTGGCCAACTTCTCCCTCCTGCCCCCATGTTTACTAGAAACATTTTCAAACATACAGAAAAACTGTAAGAATAAAACAATGTACTTATATACCCTCCTCTTAATTTACTAATTAACATTTTGCCACATTTGCTTTATCTATATGTGTGGTATATGTGTATGTGTATGTTTTGGGGTTATTGTTTTTTTTCTTAACCATTTGGAAAATAACTCATAGATATCATGACACTTTATCCCCAAATAATTCAGAATGTATCTCGTAGGAATAAGGACATTGTCCTATACATAACCACAATACCAGTATTACACCTAAGAAAATTAATAATAATTCCATAATATCAAATATCCCCAGTTGCAGGAATGTCATTTATAGCCTTTTATTACAGTGGTAAAATATACACAACATAAAGTTCACCATATTAACCATTTTTAACTGAACAGCTCAGTGGCATTAAGTATATTCACATTCTTGTGCAGCTGTCACCACCATCCATCTCTAGACCTTTTTCATCTTTCCAAATGGAAACATTGTACCTATTAAACAATTAACTTCCCATTCCACCCCCACACCCAGCTCTTGGCAATCACCATTCTGCTTTCTGTTTCTGTTAATTTGACTACTCATATATGTGGAATCATACAATATTTTTCCTTTTGTATCTGGCTTATTGTCTTCACTTAGCATAAATGTCTTCAAGGTTCCTTCATGCTGTAGGATATGTCAGGATTTCCTTTCTTTTTAAGGCTGAATAATATTCCATTGTATGTATACATCAGATTTTGCTTACCCGTTCATCCACTGATGACCACTTGAGGTATTTTTACCTTTTGGCTATTATGAATAATGCAACTATGAACAGGGATGTATAAATATCTGTTCAGACCCCTTCTTTCAATTCTTTGGGGCATATACCTAGAAAGGGGATTGCTGGATCATATGGCAAGTGTATTTTTAATTTTTTGAGGAACCAGTATACTGTTTTCCACAGCAGGAGCCCCGTTTTACATTCATACCAGAGTGCACAGGACTTCCAATTTCTCCACATCCTCACTAACATTTATTTTCTGTTTTTTTGACAACAGCCATTCAAATCAGTGTGATATCACTGTGGTTTTGATTTTCGTTTCCCTAATGACTAGTGACGCTGAACAGATGGGACAACTAGTCATATTCTACGTTATAGTACCTAAGTAGGTAAGAATCACTCAGTGGAATTTTTAAATTTTCTTCTATTTGTTGATGTGCCCATGATCTCAGATGACTGATGATGAAAGCAAGGAATTAGACGAATGTCTTAAGGTTTATTCCCATTATGGATAAAAGGAGTTATTACTGATCCTTCCAGGAAAAACCCAGAGACTCAAAGATCTCAGAGATCAAAGGAGAAAGTTAAGATTATCAAAGTGGTATAAAATCTAAAACCATATATTTCTAGAATAAAACATTGAAAAATTTCAACCTTAGGGTAGGCAAAGATTTCTTAGTATACAAAAAACATGAATAACAAAAATGTTGATAAATTGGACCTAACCAAAATGTCACTCTTTGAAAGATGCTGTTTAAAAAATGAAAGTCATGCCACAGAATGGAAGAAAATCTTTGCAATACACAAATCTGGCAAAGGACTTATATCTAGTATATATAAAGAACTCTTAAAGCTCAATAATAAAAATACAAGCAATGCAATCTTAAAATGGGCAAAACATTTGAATTGACAGTTCACCAAAGCAGACAAATGAATGGCCAATAAGCACATTAGAAATGTTCAATATCATTAGTTGGTGTTGGACATTAGCCATTATGCTAATTAAAACTACTCTGAAACACCATTACACACCTACTAGAATGACAAAAAATTAAAAAGGCTGACCATGTTGGCAACTGTTGGCAAGCATGCAGATCAACTGGAACACTCCAACAATATTGTTGAGAATGTAAGATGGTATAGCCACTTTGCAAAAGAGTGTGCCAGTTATTTTTCAGTGTTAAACTTATACCTGTCATTAGATCCAGTCATTGAACTCCTATTTATCCAAAAGAATTAAAGCAAACACAAAAGTTCATACATGATATTCATAGCAGCTTTAATCATAATAGCCCTAAACAGAAAACAACTCAAATGTTCCCCCAAAAGTGAATAGACAAAATGTTATATGTTCATACAGTGAAATACTATTCAACAATAAAAAAGAATAAATTACTGATATACCGACAAGGCAAATGAATCTTAAAATAATTATGCTAAATGAAAAAAGCCAGGCACAAAAGAGCATGCCCTATGAAGTTGTATTAATGCAGAATTCTATAGTGACAGAAAGCACATCAGTGGTTCGATGGGGCTGGGAGCAGAGGGAAAGATGGACTACAAACATGGAAAAGGAAAATTTGGGGGACGATGGAAAGGTTTTATGTATTGGTTGTGATGGTGGTTTCCCAAAGGTGCATCAGTCAAAACTCAACAATTTTTTAAATTTCACAAAATTAGTTAATTTGCAAAATGGCAAAGAAAGAGTTAAGGAAAAGGGAATTAGAAACTGAGAGCCCCTCACACCTCCAGGAAGTTCAGGCAAGACCTCTTTCCTTGGGTGGTAGGATAATTGAGAGGCTGGAAACAGAGCAGACTGAGAGCCAGATAGCTCTAATCAGAAGAAGAGAGATCTCCCCTGCCCATAAAGATTACTCAACAGTGATCCATCTGGGCCCCCATGAGCCCTGCACACATCTTGCCTGGAAGACTTTCCCCTTCCCAGCCACATCTCTCACTTCTTGTAAGACTCTCCTTCACAATGAATTATTTCTTATTTATCCCTACCCATTGTGCATTCACAGTATGGTTTCCACTAAGTCATCCGTACTTCTTTTCACAGCTAGTTGTTGCCCACAGCTATATGCACCTTCTGGGTTAGATATCACCAAGCATTGGCAAGAAATAGCACCCTCATCCATGCTGGTGCAGCCATTCTGAAGGATAACCAAGTATCTTAAAATCCAGCAAGCCAACCTCTGGGTATACACCTGAGGAAATCCTTTCTAGAGAACACAAGGAAGTGTATCTAAGGAAGTTCACTGACACACTGTTGTGGGCAACTGAGGCGTCCATCTCTAAAGAATAGACATCATATATGTGATATCATATATGTATATCTGAACGTGATATATATATTTATAAATAGAATAATGAACTAGATTTCCACACAGCAGTCTGGATCGATCTCAAGCACAGAGTTGAGAGAAAAAAGTAAAAACAGAATGAGATACATAGCACAGTTCCATTTATGTATTACACATACACACACACATAAAACAACCTTGTAAATTTTTGTAAGGGTGTTCATATACCTAAATAAACACCTGTCAGATGGATTGGAAGGACTTTGTCAAATATATTATAGTGGATGCCTATGGGAGGAGGGCAGAGGGATTGGGTATGCTGGATGAAGGGATAAAACAATAAAATAAAAAATTTTCTTACAAAGAGAGAAGGTCCTTCCATGGAAAAATGATGATACTCCATGAACTGAGAATTGGATTAACTCAAGCATGTACATCTGAATCTCAAAGATATAAAACAGAAAAAAATTAGAGGTAGATATACATACATACACACTTACATAGTTTTTATGTTTGTCTGTTTTTCACATTCAGATGAATTAACTAACTGTTTCCTAGTATAGTGTATTCATTTCCTATTGATGCTATAACAAAGCACCACAAATTTTTTGCCTACAACAACACAGATTTTTTGTCAGACACTTCTGTAGGTAAGAAGTCCAACATGGGTTTCCCTGGGCAAAAATCTAAGTGTCAGGAGGGCTGCACTCCTTTCTGGAGGCTCTGGGGGTGGTTTGATATCCTTGCCTTTTCCTCCTTGTGGAGACCACTCAGTCTCAACTCATGGCCTCCTTCCTCCATCTTCAAAACCAACAAGGACAGGTCTAGTTCTTCTCACATCTTCTCTGTCTGGTCTTCCCTTCTGCCTCCCTCTTCCTCTTTTCAGGACCCTTGTAATTACATTGATCCCACCTGGATAATCCAGGATATCCCCCATATATGTTAAAATCAGTTCATTCCTTCCCCTTTGTCATGTATGGTAACACATGCATAGATTGCAGGGATTTGTACATGGGCATTTTGGAGTCCATTACTCTACCCACCACACCTGGGTATATGGTAAAGAGTGACAAACACAAAACCACATGTTCTTTCTTATTGTGAATCAGTTAATCAGCCAAATAACAAAAAACATGTTGAGTCCCACTATGCGACAGATCCCCGTGATAAGAGCTGAGGTTATCACAGGGGTCAAGGATTGGGGAGCTGGTAATTTTTCCTTCCCTTTCAGACAAAATTTCCATTCTGAGTTATTTTAGCTAAAAGATAAATGACAAGTAATCTGATTAAACTTTTCCCATTACATGAAATGAATGGCCGATGGGAACCTTATAGAAGAGACAATTGCATTCCTTTTTAAAGGACCACCATAACCCAGTGTACCTTAGCCTTTAATGGGCATACAAATCACCTGGGAATCTTGCCAAATGTGATTTTGGTCTAGTAGGTCTGGTGTGAGGCCTGACTCTGCTTTTCTGACAAGCTCTAGGTGATGCAAAGGCCGCCTGTCCAGCGTCCCTGCTGGAGGAGCAAGGCCCTAGCTCAAAGCCTGCATCCTAAGCAGCGCTCAGTCTGACCCTGCCACCAGTACACCCATAGGAAGGCTTTGCCTCCTTCTAAGAGGTTATGGTATTCCATCAGTTTGCCAAACAACACACTTTGTCACTGGGACAAAACACCTGTAGCAGAGAGGAAACTCTGCCTACTGGTGATGGTTTCCTACCAGGACAGTTTCTGAGTAATACCCACATTCATTCCCAGGTAGGGAGTGTATTTTTTATGATCCTTAATATAATAATGTGACTCCTAGGCTAGCATCCAAGGCTTACATCCCCCAGACAGTGACTCAGTGGGCCAGTACCTGGATTCATACCTATTGTTGGAAATCTGTAAGGTTTGAGCTATTTGAGGATTCCTCTACTAGACAAGGTAATAAAGGCTAGTAAGACTCAACCTCATCTCTTGAATGGGTATGGGGTTCTACATACAAACTTCTTTATGTGGTGAAGGAGTGAAATGAGTAGATGGGCAGAGCAAAAGCAACAGAATCTCTATAGGTAATTTAGATCATCTTTATATAAGGACCTCTGGCCAGCAAAACACCTTAGTGAAGCTCAGGGGCCAATGGAGGGCTCACTATGGCATCAAGGTGAATTGATTATGTAATTTGTAAGGTAAAAGAAGGCAAGTTCATATATATATATACCACACGCTGTTCCTGATTAATGAGTTTGGGCAAAGCCACTTCATAGCATACTTGTGAACATTGATGTACTTGGGTGTAGTCTGACCTATGACTTCCCCAAATCAGGAAAAGAAATGAAAAGGGAAATGAAGCAGAACATAACAACCGTTTCATACCTTCCTTCTACTTGTAAGGTTCCATACCTTCTATCTGCAAGATAACTAGGTAAATCTCACCTCCATGGCGGAGTGCTGTTACGCTGTTTCCCTCAAGGCCTCCTTAAGGAGCCTCTATTTTACGGTGTCTACAACCTCCTTCCCACCTTATCCTGGGTGGGTGGTTGCTAAAAACCCTCTTATGTGGCCTAACATTGCTGGAGTCCCTGACTCAAACAGCACAGATCCAAACTTGGTGCTTCTCCAATAGAGATATGGCAGAAGGCACGAATCTCTGCAATACAAAAAGGAGACACACATTGGCTATACTAGGACTTAAAGTTACCCATTCACCCAGCATTGAAGCTGGATATTCTCTAGGAGGGCTGCTCCATTGCAGGGCAAATTAAATTTGGGGTCATTGTTCTCTCCCTCCCTAAGCATTCATCCAAGTTTAGAATTTTACACCTAGTAGCAGCTTTTAAGACACATTGAACATCCATCACTGCGTGGATAAAGAAAAGGAAGTCTAGATAAGGGAAGTAAATAGATCAAGATCAAATGGGCTGTTCGTGGCAGAGTCTATATTCAAACCCAGCTCACAGAGGTCAGGTGACTTGCTCAAGGTCATATGTCTAGTTGATGGCAACACTGGAACTAGAACCCACCTTTAACTCCAAGACTTTTTCCCACTACAGCTTCCCTCTACCATAGCTTAAGCACCCTTTCCCACCCCAGAGAAAAGAGCACCCCATTATAAATTCACTAATACCTTTGAAGATGTTCACCTCAAGGGCCAAAAGTCAAGCTATGGCTGAGGGAGAGGGTTAAGGGAGCTACTGATGAGGTCTGGACATTCATCTCATGGTCATATCAGCCTCCCCACCTAGTTCTATTTTTATGGCTTAAGCTTTTTAATTCTTTTCCTACCTAATCCCTCTTTCTGGCCTGGTGTGATGACTGTCTTGCTATTTCAAGTTCCTCTCCAGCTGGGAAAATCTCCACTCTTTGTCCTAGCACTGGATTTTTCTCTTTGATTTTGTCTATTCTGCCTGGGAGGCTAGCTTACCTTTCCACCTGTCTGTTCACATCTCACTCAGTTCTTCCCACCTCTCCACTTTACACCACTCTCATACTGCCCACTTCCTCTCTCCCTTCTACATCACATGGAATAGTGGCTCCTGGAGTTTTTGCCTCCACCGGAACTAGATGGCTTTTCTCCCTCTGCTTAAGGGGAGAAAGAGCCGTGAAAGCCCCAAATGTCATCTTTTATCTCATTTCCTATTTCCAGCATATGTCCTATTTATAGCTTTGCCTCCTTCTTAGCAGATTGACACAGCACTCTGCTTGGTTCCCAGAATAAATGCAACTCAAGAATGAGAGGCAAGTTCAGGCTCCCAGGATTCTTCTGCAGTCAAGCATTTGTTAGGAGTTTTTCTGCCAGCATTTGAGAAGTGTATCTGCTGGCAGCTATGCTTCTCTGAGCCCATCTTCCACTGTCCTGGAAGCTCCTTCCACATAGGATTTTCTTCCTGCAGATTTCCCTTTCTGATCATGCCTGGACCAAGCTTATATTAAAGGTGGTTTTTATTCTCCTAGAGTACATTGACTATTCAAAAAATGATACTTAAGAAATACTTGTTGGGTGGATGAATGTTGGCATATCAGTTATAGGTACTGAGTTTGTAAGAAGCCAATTTGGAGTTATAGCTGATCCACCATGTGAACAATAGATATAAAAATTCACATTTTTAAAATAAAACTCCATTTCATATTATTTAATATCTCTGATGTTCCCATCACCAAATCATTATAAACCCTGAATGGAGGAGCAACATTTACAGAGCACCTTCCACTATTAGGAATTGTGCTTTCTTAAATGATTTCACTTACTCTATAACCTCTAAAATAGGTATTACTAGTCCCATTTTATGGGTAACAAAACTGAGATTCAGGTCAGAGAGTCATTGCCCTAGGTAACAGAAAGAATAAGTGGATGTGACCCAAGTCTAGATGCCTTTGAAACTCACTTTAAAAACCAAAAGAGGCCTTGGTGCCTTTGAACAGAGCATGTGAGGCAGTACGTGCTGACAGCCTCTGGTTCAGCCTGTGTCCCTTTGCCTATTTCTTTCCTACTTGGCACATAGTAGGTGATCAAAGAAATATGTGTTGAATTAAATTGTAAATGTACCATTTAGACATGATACTATTCTAACATTCCAGGCTTGATGTAGACACTTCAGAAGAAACCCAGCAACCAACCTCAGAAAGTTATCCAATGGGAACACATGAGCCAATATTCTCTCTCTTCATCAAGGAAAACAGACATGGGATGAAGCAGGATTAAGGTTAGAACTAAGGGAAACACTGGAAGACACTGGGCCAGGCCACTGAGGAAGGCATACTTTGTGTGCAGATCCTCCTCTCTTTGGGATGAGCCCAGTTCCTGCCTGCTGGGAAGGCGCTGCTTCTGACGGTCTGCAGAGGCACCAGGAGCTGTTCTGCATTTGTGGTTAACAGTAAGAGGCTGCTGCAGAAACTGCTCTGTGCAATGGCATCCTCTTCACAGTAACGCGGAGTTGTTAGTTCCCTTGATTGCTCTCTGATGTGTAGCTTTAATTGTATTCTTGCTTTTATGAAGAGAACAGAATCTTGTTCCCAAGAGGATAGCTGGGAAAACCCACTGCTGGACTCGAATACAAATAGAAGCCTATGGAAACTGCTGCTTCATAGTGGGCACAGGGAAAAGGGAGTGGGCAGCTACCTCTGAAGGTTTAGGGTTTATACATAGAGGGATCACCAGCAATGTTATTCAAAGCAAACTGCCTAGAAATTGCTCAGGAAATTCCCTATGCGCAGGAAATTGTCTTCAGTGGAGGGTTTATGTGACACTGAAAAGCTGCCATTCCCCAAAAAAGCTGTCTCTCACCCATACAAGAGCTTCCACGGTCTAATACCATTGTTGACATAATTATCTGTTGCTTTCCTTGATTTTTATGCATCTTTCTATGCAGTTGAGTTCATCCTGTATATAAATTTTGCGATCTGCCCTTTTCAGTTAACACAGTGGCTTACAAACCTTGGAGTAGGGCAGGGAGAGGTTGGTAAGATCCAGCCATTTCACCTCGGAGGGTGACACCAGGCGGAAACAGCAGCAACAGCCAGCACTGCTGGGTCGGCTCCCGGGAGCTTGATATTCCTGGCCCACCGGTGGTGTGGGTCGCCTATTTATGGGGCAGTGGGCAGTGATTAGCTCCAGGATGTAGGGTCACAGAAATTTTTAAAAGGTCTTCTTTCATTTTATTTTCTAAATTTCATAATGAACCAATTTCACCTTTATAGTCAGAAAAAATTATTTTAAGTGTTTCCTCTTTCTGCTTCCAGGGAAGTGGCAAGGCATTAGAATCAGAACTGGCTGCAGAAAGGCAAGGCATCCAGGCTCATCTCACAGTGCATGAGGCACCCCATCTGTGAAATGGGACCATCACATCGGCCCCTCCCAGGGTAAAGACTGCAACACTATCTATAGCCTATAGAGAAGGTGACATCACCCCCAGACAAGATGAAGAGATAAGCAGCCCCTACCTGGGAGGTGGCTGAGCTCATGACCCACAGATGTTCAGCCCTCCAAAGACACTCAAAGCCTCTGAGAAGAACATTAATTCACCTTATTATTTAGGATGAAAACCTCCCAACTTAGGCATCATTGAGAACAGACTGGAACTTGGTATCTTTAGACCCTGAAAGAAGGAGTCAGGCTACCTTCTTTTCCCATTGCTCATCTGCAGGGCTAAGTTTTTCATTAGGCATAGAGACACAGTGCCTAGGAATCAAAGTACTTTTGGAAGTCCGCAAAAATGCCTTAATATATAATGTTAATGTTTTTGTCATTATGCCAACACAGTTGTAAAATATGTTTTCATATTTTTAATGGAGGAAGGGCCCGTGAGGGCAAAATGTACCTAAGGCCCATTTAAGTCATAATGTGGCCTCTGCTTGTCCCATGTCAGCTTCATATTTTCCAGGCCCTACTGTGAAATCATGCAAGTGGATTGTGGATCAAAATGCCTACCGACCCTGTCTATTCATCTTCTTCATCCTTCTCGTACAGAGGAAACAGAACTTGGGTGTGGATTTTGGGCATGAGAATAACCAGAGCCATGAGATCACGCTGAGACCCCGCAGCAGAATTCGGCAGATGGAGACGTATTTAGCAGAGAACAGAAGAAATAGCTTTTTTAATTGCCTGCACGAACAACCATTACGACACAGGAATGATAAGAAGCAAAAACCCTAGGAAATGACTTGGCATTTCCCCCTTTTCTTGAGACTGATTACCCCGCATTCTTTAATGTAAGGTTTCTGTGAAATGTGGACATCCTCTTTAATAACTCTGGTCCTTCTTTCCAAATTAGACTTATAAATAAATAAATACAATTTGCAAACCATCTGATTACATCCCTGTACTTTCCCAACATTCCCAAAGGAGGCACTTACACCAATTTTTGCATCATTAAATATTTAAATAAAACTTCGAGGTGAATTGTGAGACAAAAAGGCATTCATGAAGCACACGTTTGGGCACAATGCAGCACCAAGCTTCGGACTTAGGGAGCAAGTAGAACATTTGGTCTCCACAGACCAGCAGTAGAATAACCCAGCAAAGAGTTTTGAAAGGAGAGAATATTGTTTTCAAGGGAGGAAGCCAGTACAGAAACCCCAACAACTTTACTTTGTGTCCTTTATTCAGCAGCCACAAACCCACAGAATGTCACCAGGAACCAGGAAGTAAGCAAAACAAAGCAGCTGAGCAGCGACCTCAGGTCAGAAAACCCATGCCTCAGTCCATTTTAAAACATTGTGGAAAAGTAACTGAGTTCAAGTCACCCCAAAAACCTCTGGTCCAAAAGAGAATATGTAATTTAAATTCAGAACATTTTGTTTCTGAACTCAGATGAATTTTCATTTCATCTTAAACTATGAAAACTACATTTTATCACAGTTGACATTAGTAAACATTTATGGAGCAAGGCACTACATCAAGAGAGTACACGAGGCATCAAAGAGCCCTAACGTGCAGGAGTTTGCAATGTGTTTGGAAACGTGAAAAAATACTAGGTGTAAATGGATCACAACTATTTACATACACAGTATCAGGTGTCCACCCCGAAGGACATGGGAATGGCCTCGAATGTATGTTCTGTGTGGAGCCACAGGAAAGGCACATCCTCAGGTGACATATGTGTCACTGAGGATCCAGCAGGAAGCAGATGGCACACTCAAAGGATTTAATTAAAGAGAGTTTAAGAAAATACTGACTGAGATGTGGGTGGAGTTAAGCCAACTGAACACAGCGGTGAAGTTGGGGACTAGCAAAAATGGGAAGCCCTCAGCACTCTTGCCTGAGGACAAGGCAAGGAACAGTGTCCTTGGAGCCCCACTGAGAGCTGGTGCCAGGGAAGAGAGGGTGCTCAGGAGGGGCTGAGGCTATAGAGGCTGAGCAGGAAGCTCTGCTGAGTTTGAGGGGTAAATACTCAACCTCTGGTCACCTGCTGATGTCTCCCTGGCCAAACACCCAGAAACGGGAGGTACAGACCTGGGCACAGATCAGGAAGAGAAGAGTGGAGAGTGAACTACGGACACAAATGGAGACTAGCCCAGCACACAGGTTGGACACCTTGCTATGAGCTTTAAGCATAAAAATGGAAGGAAGGAAGGCATCTTGGGCAGAGGTAGACATGCATATATATAGGAAATGGGAAATAATTTTTTTCCAGCCAGGAGATAATGTGTACAATGTACATTTTCTTAAGAAGAGTCAGACTGTGACATTTAGGAAGCGTGGCGGAAGAGACACAGAACAGGGTTTCTCAGTCTCAGCACTATTTCTGGATCATTCTTTGTTTTGGGGACTGTCCCGTGCATTGCAGGATGTTTCGCTGCATGCCTGGCCTCTACCCAGTAGATGCACCCCACTCCCAGTTGTGATAACCAAGCATTTCAGACATTGCAAATGTCCTCTGGGGGGCACAAAATTGCTCCCAACTGAGAACCACTGGGAGAGGAAAGAAAAGAGACCTTAAGCAGAAACCTGTTGAAACACTGTGCAGATGGGAGATGCCCAGGGCTCAGACCAGAGTGGAGCAGGGAGACAGACAAGAAAAGAATGACTGACACAGACCCTGCAAATGAGCAGCAGGCAGGCTGTGCGAGGAGGGGCAGAGAGAGCGGTGCAGGGTGACGTCTGGGTCTGTAGGCTGGGTAAAAAGGAGAATGCTGTCTCCACTGACAGGGCTAGAATGTCTGAGGCTGGCCTTGGAGAAAGAGGACCTGTCTTTTGTGATCTTGTTGGAAGGAAGCCTAGGATGTTTAGACAAGGAATTGAGTTAAGGAGGGAGGTGGGACTAGAGGTTTAGATGTGAGTCATCCACACAGACAGATGGACCCCTATACTCCTATGGAGAGAAGTTTTCATGCAGGGAAGGTGGAGCAAACCAAGGGCTCAAGTTATTTTTTCTTTTTCTTTTTTGGGTAGGGTGGGGAGAAGGTGAGAGCTTGGGGAATGGTGTGCATGTTTAGAAGAACAACAAGGTGAGGTGGAGATAGGAGGCCCTGGAACAGGAGAACCAGGCAGTTTTCTGAGGGGGACAATGGCGGAAGCCTAGCTCCTGCCCCAATTGCCAGCACATATGCCCGAGGGGCTATGTCTGCTATGGGAGACCACCATATTCTAACGTACACAAAGGCGTCATGTAGGCCAGAGGCAGTCCTGAAGAGAATCAAAACCACCCCAGAAGCCAAGAATGTCAAGAAGGGAGGAGGCTTGTCTGTCCCCCAAACCCATTGTGGTCAATGATCCTTTTTTTTTTTTTAAATCACACAAATCTTTAAAGTAGACTTTGGTTAGGTGGACATTTTGACTTATGTGGAATAAACACTTTGTTCTTTATAAGTGAGTGGTTATAGGAGGTGCTGCCCCCCTAGAGCTCTGAAGACAAGGTTACATACAGGGGTAGGAGGAGGAGCAGGGGATCCCAAACCACAGTGGGTAGCTTGTCTGTCTCTGTGTTTCTTTCTGAAAAGAGATGATAGATCTTCTTGTTTTTTTCCCTCACAAAGATGCATTTTGAGATAGGCAGAATTCTAAGATGACCCCCAAGATTCTGGACCCCTTGTGAATGTGCACTGTATAATCTCATCTCTTTGAGTGTTGGTGGGACCTCTCAATATGATAGGATGTCACTTCCATGATTAACATTATGTGGCCAAAGGGAATTTTCAGATGTAATTAATGCCCCTAATTGGTTGACTCTGAGTTCATCAAAAGGGAGATTGTCCTGGGTGGGCCCAACCTAATCAGGTAAGTACTTAGCACAGACAGGCAACAGCAGACGCCCTCTGCTGGCCAGAAGAAAGCAAACAGCCATGTTGCAAACTGCTATGCGAGAGCCACATCGCTGGGACCTGAGGGTGGCTTGGAACCGAGAGCAATCCCTGGCCAACAGCCCGCAAGAAAACAGGAACCTCAACCCTAGAGCAGCAAGGAACTGAATTCTGCCCACAACCAGTGAGCACGGGAAAGGAGCCAAGCCTCGTACAAGATTGCAGTCCCAGCTGACTCCTAGATTTTAGCCTGGTGAGACCCTTAGTGGAGGATCCTGCCCCGTGGACACTAAAGGATAAATCGTGTTGTTTTTAGCTGCTAAGTTTATTTATGGTGGTTTCTTATGCAGCAAAAGGAAACTAATGCATACACGAAGAGAGATTGTGTTCACAGGGTGAATTGGCTCCTGAGGGAACTGATGACCGCACCATGCAGCTGAGCCCCAGAAGTGTGCAGGGTCTGGGCAGGGCCCCAGCTGTGGTGGGACTGTCGGCTCCTCCATCCCAGCCTCACCATGACCAAGCAGCCCCTAGGATGGGGTCATGTCTCATGTCTTCCTCTGAAATGGCAAATGAGATCTGGGAAAGCAAACCACAATGTAAGTCACAGAGGAGAGGTAGAAGTTACTTTCTGAGCTGAGATGGTGGTGGAACTAAGGCTGGTCAGGATTCCTAATCCTGGTGCCAGACCTGTCCTTACCTCACCGAACACAACTTTAGCCCCTAAGATACTGAGCTCATAAAGTTGAATAGACATGGAAGTATCACTTCTCAGGAGGGCCTCTTGGAAGCAGGAAGGAGGAGGAAGAAAGGTGGAATGGGAGAGAAAAAAAGGAGAATTTTATTCAGTAAACAAATGTTTATGATGCCCATTACGTGTGCAGTCCTGTCCTAGGCCCCAGCAATACACAGTAAAGAAAATACAAGCCTGTGCATGCCAGTGCGAGAATATAGACAAATTAATACAACCAATTTTAAAAAATACATAGTATGTAGGGATAGTAAAGCAAAGGAGTTGGAAGGAAAGCTGGTGTTCAATTTCAAATAGAGGGGTCAGTGAAGGCTCCCTCAAAAGGTGACATTTAAACCTAGATCTGAAGGAGCTGAGGAGTGAGTCATGTGGCTATCAGAGGAAATCATGTTACAGGCAAAAAGGAAATGCAAGTGCAAAGGTCCTGAGGCAGGAAGAGGACCTTGCCTTTCTAGGGAATAGCAAGACAGCCAATATGGCTGCAGGAAAGTGAGGAAGGAGGAAAAAGAAAAATGATAAGTTCAGAGACTTTAAAGGGCCTTGCAGATCACTTTGTCTTTTACTCTGAGCAAAGTGGGAGCCACTGAGGATTCTGAAACAGAGGAGTGACATGATCAGTCAGGTTTTAGAGGACTGCTCTGGTAGCTGTGTTGAGAATAGACTTTAGGAGAGCAAGCGCAGACACAGAGGTGAGTTAGGAAGCCATTGCAGAGCTCCGGGTGAGAGATGAGGTTCACTCAAACCAGGTGGTAGTGGTGGAGGCGGTAGGAAGTGCTCAGGTTCTGGCTCTCTTTTGAGGACTGAGCCAGCAGTATTTGCTCTGCTTGGATGTAAGGTGTGAGGGAAAAAGCAGTCGGGGATAATGCCAAGGTTTTTATCATGAGCAACTGAAGGGATGCAGTTGCCATTTGCTGATCTGGGGAAGACTAGAGAAGCTGGTTTGAAAAGGAGTATCAGGAGCTCAGTTTGGGGCATGTGAAGTTTGAGAAGCCTATTGGACACCCAAAGATGCTATCAAGTAAATAGTTGGATATTCTAGTGTGGAGTTTGGGGGAGCACTGGGCCTGGAGATCTAAAACATGTGACCTGATGAGCTAAAAAGGGGGAGTGAATGTGGGTAGAGAAAAGTCCAGTGGTAAATCCTGTGACACGCGAATGTTAAGGTATCCGGGAGAAAAGGAAGGATGAGTGTCTTAGTGCAGGTGACTATAACAAAATACCGGACTGGGTGGCTTAAGCAACAGAAAATATTTTTTTCACCATTCAGTAGGCTGGGAAATCCAAGATCAAAATGCTGACAGGCCTGGTTTCTGTAAGGGCCCCCAGCAAGGTGTTGCTGTATCCTCACACAGCAGAGAAAGAGAGCTCTGATGGCTCCCTCTTCTAAGAGCACAAATCCCGTCGCGGAGATTATCCACATGACCTCATCCAAACCTAATTAGCTCCCAAAGGCCCTACCTCCAAATATGATCACACTGGGATTTAAGCTTCAACATATAAATTTGGGAGGGACACAAACATTTAGAACACAGCCACCAGAAAAAAAGACTGAGGAGGAGGAGCCAGTGAAGGAGGAGAAAACCCCAAATCATGTCCTGTCCTGGAAGCCAAGGACGGAGTTTCAAGGCTGGGAGTCTGATCAGCAGGGTCAAAGGTTGCAGAATGGTAGAGTTGAGTCTCAGAGAAACTTTTGATTTAACACCGTATCAGTCGGCATCTTGACATAGAGTAGTTTCAGTGGAGTGAGGAGAATCAAAGCCTGATTCAAGTGGATTCAGTCGAGACTGGGAGGAGAGAAACTAGAGGCGGTAGGCACAGGCAACTCTTTTAAAGAGCTTTGCAGTAAGGGCAGCAGAGAGGTGGGGCAAAGTTGGAGAGGAATATGATAGGAAAAATGAAAGCATGTTTGCATGTTGATGGGAATGAGAGAAAAATGAAGTGATGAAAACATAGTGTTAATTCTTAATTACACAAAAAAATAGAAATAGTGGGACCAGATGAATGAATTAAAAAGATTTTATGTAACATGTAAAACATATAAGAATATACAGAAGCTCTGAACATAACAAACACCCACAAAACCACCATCCACACCAAGAGCTGGACCACCGCCAGTCACATCTATCCCTGTGGCTCTGCTTCTCCCAGACCCCTGCCTCTCAGAAGAAAGCAACTTTCCTGAATTTTGTGGTTACCATTTCCTTGTAAAGTCATATTCCCTTCACTATATTCTGTTGTATTTATTGACTGATAGGTCAAGGATAACCTCACCTCTGGCCCTCAACCTGGCCTCATGCAGGCAGACATCAGACCACTTCGGGCAGACAGTATCAGGAGATTCCTCTCTTGCTGTTAACCTGCCACATTCTTCATCTTCCATCTCCAGCCAGCTACCCCTTGGCCAGAAACACCCCATCTTCTATATGAAGATCATTATTATTCATTTATCTCTCTCTCTCTCATTTACTCCTCATGAAAACAAGGAGAGACCAGCACACTTGCTCACTCACGCACACACAGAACAGACCTCAGTGGCCATACATTCTTTTTCTCCTGGAAAATACACCTATAGCCCTCAAATCTCCAGCCTCCAAGCCCTCCAGTCCTAAGGGTCACCTTCCTCGGCAAGTACCTGTACCAATAACCAGTGGCCCCTCCACAGGGAGCTCAGGAAGGCAGGTGGTAGCCAGTGGTTAGGTGTCTTTTATCCCCAAACTGCTTGTGGGCAAGTGGCCATTCCCAGATCAGCCAGAATTCTCCAGGTGTGCAAGGACCTGCAAAACTTTGACAAATACCAAAAGACTGGGCCTTTTACAATGGATGACAGCAGGCTCTGAAAAACCCTATGCATACATAAACCAAAAACCCACTTGCTCAATGATGCTTGAAATTGCTCTAAGGAGAGACAACAGCTTTCATTTTACAGCTACAGCAACCTTTGAAGGCCCTGGACGAACCAAACCATTGATTTAGACTAGCATACTCTACTGTATAAATGGACTGAAAGGCTGGATGATGCATGAGTGAGAAGAAATGGGTGTGAAGTCACAGGGGTGCAGCAAAGAAAGATGAGGCTTTTCTTGCCTCCCTCGGAGTTTGAAAAAGAAAAATCTTGAAATCAGAAGACCTGGAGTGAAATTTGGCCCTACTTCCAGCTGTTTGACCATCGTGTTCTGAGCCTATTTCTTATTTCTAAAAGGAGGGTAATACCTACTTCCAGGGTTACTGTGAGACTTTAATGCCATTCTCCATAGTGAATATTGCTGTTCTTTCCCTGTTGCCTCGGGCATCTCGGTTTCTGTTCCAATCCACATGAACTCAATCCCCCTTTCTTAGCATTACAGAGATTAGGAGTGAGAAATCTGAACCACGAAGGTAGGTTCAGAAACTATCTCTGCCACTTGCTAACTGTGATCTTGGGCAAGTTACTTCACCCCTCTGTGCTGTTTCCTCAGCAGTAAAATGGAATTAATAGTACTTGCCTCGTGCGGTGGCTGTAAGGATTAAGTGAGTTAATATGTGTCATGCGTTTAGGAATCTTTCTGGCACAAAGCAAGCACGGCAAGTGCTGCTGACGCTATGACTCCAAGGGCTCCCCTCACCTGCCCACTCTCCACCAGTCGAAAGAGCATTTCAAGCTTCTCCACTTCCGCTCGTTAATATACAAAAGCCCACTGTACACTGCCACATTTTCCGCCAGGTTTTTAGCGCCCCCAACCCCATCCTCAAACAACCAGGCCATCTGGTGCTCCCCGACACGCAAACCCTGGAGCTGCTCTGTCTCTCCCAGCGCCTCCCTGCGGGTACTTTGGGAACCCCGCCTCTGCAGGAGGTCGCGGCCCATCTCGGAGGGGCGGGGCGCGGCGCGGCGGGAGGGCGGCTCTGTGACGTTAGGCCCCGCCCCTCCGCCGCGGTTGCCGGGATGCGCGGCCAGCGTCCGCGTTGCCAGGCGAAGGAGGAGCGCTAACAAAGCCAAGGGGCGCGCCACCTAGTCTGTCCCTCCCCGCCGGCCGAGGCCCGTACCGCCCTTCCCGCCAGGTTCTGCTGCTTTCCTCCAGCTAAGGGTGCGAGGCACTGGAGCTCCTCCCGCACCTGGGTGAGCAAGCTTCAGGTAGCAACCCCGGGGGGCAAGTGCAGGGAGGGCGGCACCCGACGGCTGCGCGGGTCTGAGGGAAAGTCCTGGATGAGCCGCCCGGCTTCTGAACTCCCTGTTCACAGAACAAGAGGAGGGGGCTGTGATCTTTAAAAGAATATGATCATGGGAGATACTAAACTCTGCCCAAACTATGTATATTTTGCACCTATTATATTATGATTTCTTATACGGAGGACAGTGATTTGGAAGCACCACAGAATCTGGGATCAGAGGCCCCCCCACCGGCTAGCCAAACCTCTGCCTTTTCATCTGTCTCATGAATATAAAAATCCCTACTGGGGGATTGTCACGGAGACAAATGGGCATGACTAGCGCTTTATAAACTGCTGTCATTCATTCATTTTCCTAATTGAGGATTCTTAATTAACTAATTAGGATTTTCTAATTAATTAAGTTATTTTCCTAATCTGTTGAGCTCTGACTGTATTTCAGGCATCTGGCTAGGCACTGGGGATTCTCTAATGAGCAAAAACTGACTGTCCCTACCCTCAACTTAACATTCTGTTGGGGGAGGCAGGTGTTAATCAAAAAAATCACACAATACTGTAAAATCAGATCTGAGAAAAGTGCTGCCAAGGAAAGGTGGGTAAGTGGTGCTCTGAGAAGGTGTAATGGAACAGACAGAGAGATCAGGGAAAGCTACACTGAGATGTGAAGAACCAGTGGAAAGGTGGGGAGTACATTCCAAGCGAAGGTAATCACATGCCCAAAACCCACCACCTCCGATTCCAAACCCAGGCAAGTATATACAGTTGCCTGGTCCTTGGTTTCAAGAGCTATTTATAGAAACTGTCCCTGAGATTCTGGTGTCTGGAGTGTTTCATTCATGTAATTGGGGACTTTCACTTATACAATGAAACTCTATTTAGCCCACATCAATAAAACCAAATGAGAAATTCCAGAAATAAATATTCCATGTTTGATAAGATCTATTTTCTTCAGCACTCGGTATATATGTGCTGTCCTGCTTCCACACTGGGAGGCATGGATGTTTCAATCTGTTGAATTTTAAGAGTTGTGTGGACCTGGAGTGGATAATTGAGGGGGGCCTACCATAGTGAGAGCTTTAAGAATGGAAAAGAACTTTACAAAACACTGGAAAGCATGGAGTATTAAGATCAAATGGACCTTGCCCCACTTCTTTCATCTGATGTGAACAAATGGGCCATATTCCTCAAAGGCAGAAAAAATTGGGCTTTGCTGCCTCTCCAACCTAAGGAGTCTATGATTCTAAATTCCTGTGACTCAGAAGCACTTGGAACTCCTGAGAGTAAATGAGAACATGAGAGACGAATATGACCTTCCCCTCCTTTGGTGTTTTCCATTTTCGACTATGATGACATCTACCCGGTCATACAAGCTTGAAAAATGGGGAATCACCCTAAACTCTTCTCTCCTCTCCTCCTCCTCCCCCAGTGGTTACCAAATCCTGTAGCTCCTGTGTTCCCATCTCTCCCCATTACAACCACTTTTCAAGGCAATGAGAGTTGTGGCCAAAGGTGCTGCCATATTCTCCTAATCAGACTCCTTGCCTGAAGCTTCACTCCACTCCCTTCAGCCCATTTACACAGCTGTCAGTCAATGCGTGTTTCAAAATCCAACAAGTGAAAGAAATGATAGAATAAATTTAACAAAGAAAGTCAATATAAAGAATTTTTAACCATAATGGAATTGGAGTAATGGAAGATCGGCTAGTAAGATGTAAAAAGAGATCTAAACTTTACAGAAATCACAGATAGAAGGAGCAACCACTACCCTTGAGATAGATCACCCAAGAAAGAGCTGACCTCCCAAAAACTTGTGGCAGAGGGTGCAGCCATAGCTCATTGGATGGCAGAGAAATCGCTGAGATGCCAGGCAGGCAGAAATCCACAGCCTGGGATGCCAAAGAAGACCTCATGAAAAAGTGACCTCCTGGCAGCCCTCTGCTACAAAGTTTCCCAGGAGAGGTGACAGGGGAAGCTGCTAGCCAGGGGCACTGCTGGCTGCCATGCACTGCAGCAGTTGGGCACTCAGAGCTCACATGCTGCAGGAACCAGATGCTGGAGAATCTGCGCACTGCAGGATTCCCAGCACTGCAGAAGCTACAGGCTCCTTGGGCCTAGCAAGTGGAGCATACCCAACCCACCGGAGAGCCCCCTTCCTCCTTCAATATCCCTTCATCGCCCTCTACTGACAAAGTTTAACATCATGCCAGCTGACAATGGAGAACTATTTAAAGAACCTAGTTCCATATTTGCAGCGTGAACTTGGAGCTGAGAGGCAATAAATTCATAATTGGCACATTAAGCTAACAGAAAAATATGATTGTGTGACTCCAGTGCTTAAATTCTCTAGTGAGTCCCTATTGCCTTCAAGATAAAGTTCAAAAGCCTTAGCACAGCATTGCAGGCCTTTTATATTCTGGTCCTGGGCTATAGTTCCAGGCTTAGGTCCAACTGCTCCCTCTTTGTCCACTCTAACCCTCCATAATTACTCAAAGTCCCCTGAATCCACCATGTTCTCTGATACACCCACACCTTTGTCTAAATTATCCTAACCACAAAAAAGAAGAAGAAGAAGAAGAGAAAGAGAAAGAAAGGAAAGAGAAAAAAAAATCCCTTCTTGCTTTCATCAGTAAACAGATGCTTATTAATTGCCTACTTTATACCCGGCACTGATCTGAGGGCTGGGAATACAGCAGCAATGAACAAGCCAGGCTTCCCCAAGTCTGTTCAAATTTCATCCCTCTTTGAGAAGTATTTTCTGAGCTCCATATGAGTTAGATGCCTCATTTAGGAGATTCTGTTCTCCTATATCTAGCGCAGACTTCTTGACACTTATCATAACCCATTTTAATCACTGATTTTCCTATCAGTCTCTTCCACTAGCCTAACAGCTTTGGGCAGAATGTGTGACTCATTTATTTCTGTATCCCAGTATTCAGCATTATATATTCCTGATACATAAGGCTTTATTGGATTAATCATTTGCCCAGGATTACCTCATTAGTCAAAGATAATCCGAGGACCAGAATCCTGGTCTCCTGCCTCGTAGTCAGGAGTAACACTGTCTCAGAGCTCGCTCTGCCCTGTAGGTGCTGAGCCAGAGCTGTGGAAGACAGCAGCCCTGGGTTTTGTGTTGGAATAGACAAGTACAATGTTGAATATCATTAGGAATGGTAATGGAAACAGGAAAGAAAAAGAACCCTGATTTTATATTGAAAACTATGGTGCATTCATCTCCCAGGGCTCTTATATACATTGAGTCCTTGAATCACAGGAATGCTATAATGAAATCAGAAGTAGGGAGGACAAGTGAAAAGATGGAAATGAGGTGGGGGTATTCTGACACTTCATTCTGAAAAAATGAAGACTAATAAACTTATGAAAGACAAGGTTGAGGTGACCACAGGTTTGTCCACCTGACCCCAAAATCAGGGGACACTTTGCACGACTTCACCACAGTTAACGTGGCAGTCTGTCCCTGGGCTTATGGACCATGATAGGGAAAACATTTGAAATATGAGCATGGCTAAGTTAAGATAAATCAAGAGAGATGTTTATTCATTTGTTGAATAATAGACATGTGGAATTCATAGCTTTCAAGAGGTAGTACTAGCATGATATATAAGCAATTTTGGGAAATTTGCTAATAACAGAGCCAAAAACTACTGCTCAAAAAAAAACACATGGTCAGATAGGACTTCTTTTAGCATTATTGTTGTTGGCATCCAAATGCTGGATTGGCTTGACACAGGACAGAAAAAGATCCAGACCTCTGTGAAATTAAGTTGGTGAGGCAAAGCTAATATGAATAAGGCAAATTGTAAAGAGCTTGAAAGTCAGACAGGATATCACTTTAATGATAAACGAAATGAAGATCCACTAAAGGTTTTTTAGAATGATGATGAGTGGATAAGACATGTTATCTAGGAAACCAAGTCTCAGTTTCCTGGCATGGAAAAATGATTGTAATATTAGAACTTACTTACCCCCAGCTTGTTGTAAAGATTGAATGAGTTAATGAATGTGCAGTGACTACTTTGAAGCCTGTCTTATGCTGGGCCTCCTTCCATTCTTTGCAACTGTATGGAATATGGTTAAAGAGACAATTACCATGTTTTCAGGACAAAAAATTAGTACATACTCTGACAAATAATTTTTGCTCCACTTCAAAGTGCTAAAAATATATGTACTTTTCATGATGCAAATGAAAATCCAAGATATTTCAATGATTTAGGGGGACAGTTTTTAGGACATAACATTTGAGATGGGTTGTCCTAGAGAAAATCCATGAAGTGTAATCACACTGAGAGAGAGGGAAGTAGTAGACTGAGTAAAGAGCAATGAAGTATACCTGGGTTCTTGATTCAGCTTCAACATAAACTGTTACCTTGTGCCAATCATTTCAGCTTCAACATAAACTGTTACCTTGTGCCAATCATTTCACCTCTTTGTACGTCAATTCTCTCATAGGCAAATTGAAAATATTGAACTGTATTGTAAGTCTAAGTAAACTTCCATTTTTTGAAAAGGTAATCCTTTTTATTTTCCTAACTGACAAATTAAAAGGAAAAAAGCCCATAAGGGACTGAAGTGAGGACTGAAAGAAAGGATCAATTAAAAATGGCCATGATACATTAGACAAGGCAATTGAGAGAGTAAGAGAAGTTTGTTTTGGATGCTTTTATTTTTATTTTTTTATTTTTTTAATAATTTATTTTGGTATCATTAATCTACATTTACATGTGCAATATTATGGTGATTAAACTACCCCCTTCATCAGGTTCCCCCCACCAAACCCAATAAGTCAGTGTCCATCAGCATAGTGAGATGTTCTAGAGTTACTATTTGTCTTCTCTGAGTTGTACAGCCCTCCCCATGCCCCCCTAACATTACATCTGCTAATCGTAATGCCCCTTTTCCCCCCTTGTCCCTCCCTTCCCACCCATCCTCCCCAGTCCCTTTCCCTTTGGTAACTAGTCTGTTCTTGGGTTCTGTAAGTCTGCTGCTATTTTATTCCTTCAGTATTTTTTCTTAGTTCTTATACTCCACATATGAGTGAAATCATTTGGTACTTGTCTTTCTCGGCTTGGCTTATTTCACTGAGCATAATACCCTCTAGCTCCATCCATGTTGTTGCACATGGTATGATTTGTTTTCTTCTTATGGCTGTATAATATTCCATTCTGTATATGTACCACATCTTCTTTATCCATTCATCTACTGATGGACACTTAGGTTGCTTCCATTTCTTGGCTATTGTAAATAGTGCTGCGATAAACATAGGGGTGCATCTGTCTTTTTCAAACTGGGCTGCTGCATTCTTAGGGTAAATTCCTAGGAGTGGAATTCCTGGGTCAAATGGTATTTCTATTTTGAGTTTCTTGAGGAACCTCCATACTGCTTTCCACAATGGTTGAACTAATTTGCAGTCCCACCAGCAGTGTAGGAGGGTTCCCTTTTCTCCACATCCTCGCCAACATTTGTTGTTGTTTGTGTTTTGGATGTTGGCCATCCTCACTGGTGTGAGGTGATATCTCATTGTGGTTTTAATCTGCATTTCTCTGATGATTAGCGATGTGGAGCATCTTTTCATGTGCCTGTTGGCCATCTGAATTTGTTCTTTGGAGAAGTGTCTATTCATGTCCTCTGCCCATTTCTTAATTGGATTATTTGCTTTTTGTTTGTTAAGGTGCATGAGTTCTTTATATATTTTGGATGTCAACCCTTTATCAGATACGTCATTTATGAATATATTCTCCCATACTGTAGGATGTCTTTTTGTTCTACTGATGGTGTCCTTTGCTGTACAGAAGCTTTTCAGCTTGATATAGTCCCACTTGTTCATTTTTGCTTTTGTTTCCCTTGCCGGGAAGTGTTTTCGATGCTTTTAAGGGAAAGTAGAACTATACAGTAGGTAGCTGGTGGATATGACTATAGCATGGTGAGAGCTTACAGCTGGAGATTTGGGAGACATTAGCACAGAGCCCAGGTTAAAGCCAAAGATGGGCCTCTACTTCCAGCTGCAGTATAATAGGTTGCAGCAGCTCAGGATTCCTATTGCAACAACTTTTTTGAAATGTAGAAAAAATATTAAAAAAAACATTTTAAGACATCAGAGATCTTTAGAAGCAATGAAGACTAGATTAATTAAAATTTCTGGAGGGTATAGAGCTCTCCCAAGGTAAGCTGATGGTCAAAAGGCAATTTTTTCACAGGGAGAATATGCCAATTTTGGAGCTAGACTGAGGATTGGGTTAGGCCCTTGCAGAGAATTGGGCAAAATAGAAACCCACAAGGCTTTGGGTAGACAAACATCACTGGCATGACAGATTAGAAATTTGAGGCACTTCAAACACACTTTAATTTTTACACAATGCCTGACATACAATTTAAAAAATACTAGGCATGCAAAGAAGCATGAAAATGTGTCTAATAATCAAGTGAAAAACAGGTATTAGAGATCCATGGGTAGAATCAGCCATAGGGGTTATCAGATATTGACTCTAAACTATAAATATTACATTCAGGAAAAATCAGGGGGAAAATGCTTAAGTGGATGAAAATGGAGAATTTCAACACAGAAATTGCATCTATAAAAACACCAAATATTCTGGAACACAAAATACAATCTCTGCAATTAATAATTCATTGAATGGGTTTAATAGCAGCCTGGACAGCAAAAAATACAGTTAGTGAACTCAAAGACACGTCTAGAAAATATCCAGACTGAATCAAAGGTGGGAAAAAACAATGTATTGCTCAAAATAGATATGATTAGAGTTCCAGACGGTAGGGAGAGAGAGAATTACATCCTAGAATAGTCAATATTTAGAGAGGTAATGTTCAAGACCTTTTCAAAACAGATGAAAGACATAAACCCACAGATCCAAGAATCTCATCAAACCTTGCCAAGCAAAATACAATGAAAGACTAGTATACCTGGGCATATCATAATTAATTAAACTACTGAGAATCAAAGATAAAGAGAAAAATTATAAAACAGCCAGAAGAGGAAATTCAGAGAGGTAATAAATTTTACATTATCTACAAAGGAGCAACAAAAAGACATTTGGCATATTCTTTAGTAAACTATGGAGATCAAAAGACAATGGGATTTCATACTTAAAGTGCTAAAAGGAAAAAGTTGCTAACCTAGAAATTGTATGATCAGTAAATATGTTCTTAAAAAAGGAAGTCAAAATAAGTTCATTTCGGACAAACCAAAAATGATAGACTTCTTCCTCAGCAAACCTGTGCAATAGAAAACATAAGAGTTCTTCAGGCTGAAAGAAAATGATCCCAGAGAGAAGCAGGGTATTGAACACATGGGCTTAAATAAATGGATAAAATAATTTAATATTGACTATTTAAAAGTAATAATTTCATATGTCAACAATAATAAAATATATATAGAAATAAAATAAGTGATAATAGTACAAAGGATGGGAGAGGGATATAAATTAAATTGTTACAAGGTGATTTCATTATTCACAAAGTAAAAGTATTAGGGTAGGCAATAAATTAAGGATACACATTATAGTCTTTAGGATAAACAGTAAAGGAATAATAAAAGAATACATAACTAAAAAGCTAGTAGAGGAGAAAAATTAAAATCCTAAAATATATTTGATTGCTTTAAAAGGGCAAGAAAAAATAAACAGATAACAAAACAAAATGGTAAAAATAATTATATCAGTAATTTTATTAATGTAAATGGACTAAATGATCAAATTGATAAACAAAATTTTTAGAGAGTATTTTTAAAGCTGTTCACAAAATACACGATTTGAACAAAATGACACCAAAGAATTGAAAGGAAAAGTTTGGGAAATGTATATCTTACAAATATTAGACAGAAAAAAGCTGGCAGACCATGTTAACTATAAGACAAGTAAAACTAGACATAAAGAGGGGCATTTCTTAATGATAAAAAGATCAATTCAATAGAAAGAGTTTAAAATATTAATATGTATTCAACTAATAAAAGAACTTAAAAATTTATCAAGCAAAAATTGACAGAACTAAAAGAAAAAGTAGACAAAACAACTCCATAGATGCAAATTTTAACATGCCTCTCTCAGTAACTGATAGAATAAGCAGACAAAGAAGTAAAGCATATAGAAGATTTGAAATACATGATTAAACCTATTGACATAAATAGACTATTACACCCAACAACTGCAGGATATTCTTTTCAGGTGCACATGGAATATTTACCAAAATTTATAAAAACAAATAAGCTATTTGACCAAAAAAAAAGTACAGCATACCTCTGAGATATTGCAGGTTTGGTTCCAGATAACCACAATAAAGCCAATATTGCAATAAAGTGAGTCAAATGAATTTTTTCATTTCTCAGTGCATATAAAAGTTATGTTTACACTATACTGTAGACTATTAAGTGTGTAATAGCATTATGTCTTAAAAAATAAGGTATATATCTTAATACTTTATTGCTAAAAAATGCTAACAATTATCTGAGCTTTCAGAAAGATGTAATCCTTTTGCTCTTGGAGAGTCCTGCCTTGATACTGAAGGCTGCAGACTGATCAAGGTGGTGGGAATTGAAGGCTGGAGTAGCTGTGGCAATTTCTTAAAGTAAGGCAAAAATTAATGTTGCTGCATCAATTGACTCTTCCTTCCACAAATGATTTCTCTGTAGCATACAATGCTATTTGATAGTATTTTACCCACAGTAGGGCTTCTTTCAAAATTGGAGTCAGTCCTCCCAAACTCTGCCACTAGTTTATTAACCAAGTATATGCATATGTAATATTCTAAGTCCTTTGTTGTCATTTCAACAATCTTCACAGCATCTTCACCAAGAATAGTTTCCACATCAAGAAACTACTTTCTTTGCTCATCCATAAAAGGCAACTCCTCATCCATTCAAGTTTTATCAAGAGATTGGAGCAAGAATTAGTCACAACTTTAGTCTCCCTTTCTATTTCTAGTTCTCTTGTTATTTTTACCATATCTGCAGTTATTTCTTCCACTGGAGTCTTGAACCCCTCAAAGTCATCCATGAAGGTGGAATCAACTTCTTCTGAACTCCTTTTTCTGTTGATATTTTGACCTATTCCTATGAATCATGAAAGTTCTTAATAGCATCTAGAATAGTGAATCCTTCCCAGAAGGTTTTCAACTTACCCACATCCATCAGAGGAATCACTATATATGGCAGCTATAGCCTTATGAAATACATTTCTTAATAAGACTTGAAAGTCAAAATTACTGCTTGATCCATGGGCAGCAGAATAGATGTGTTAGCAGGCATGAAAATGACATTAATCTCATTGTATGTCTCCACCAGAGCTCTTGGGTGACCAAGTGCATTGTCAATAAACAGTCATATTTTGAAAAGAATCTTTTATTTCTGAGCTATAGGTCTCAACAGTGGGCTTAAAATATTCAGTAAACCATGTTGTAAACAGATGTGTTGTCATCCAGGCTTTGTTTTTCCACTTATAGAGCACAGGCAGAGTAGATTGAGCATAATTTTTAAGGCCCCTATGATTTTCACGATGGCACATGAGCATTAGCTTCAATTTAAGATCACAAGCTGCATTAGACCCTAACAAGATAGTCAGCCTGTCCGTTGAACCTTTGAAGCCAGGCACTGACTTCTCATCTCTGGTTATGAAAATCCCAGATGGCATCTTTTTCCAATCTAAGGCTATTTTGTTTACATTGAAAATATATTGTTTAGTGTAGCCACCTTCATTAATTATCTGAGCTAGATGTTCTGGATAACTTGTAGCTTCTACATCAGCACTTCCTGCTTTACCTTGCACTTTCATGTTATAGAGACAGCTTATTTCCCTAAACCTCATGAACCAACCTCTGCTATCTTCCAACTTTTCCTCTGCAGCCTCTTACTGTTCTCAGCCTTCATAGGATTAACAAGAGCTAGGACCTTACTCTGGGTTATGCTTTGGTTTAAGGGAATGTTTTGCCTGGTTTGATCTCTTCCAACCATGAAAATTTTCTCTGTATCAGGAAAAAAACTATATTGCTTTCTTATCATTGTATGTTCACTGGAGTAGCGCTTTAATTTCCTTCAAGAATTTTTCCTTTACATTCACAACTTGACTGTTTGACACAATAAGCCTAGCTTTCAGCCTATCTTGACTTTCAATGTGCCTTCCTCATTAAGCTTAATCATTTCTAGCTTTCTGTTTAAAGTGAGAAATGTGTGACTCTTCCTTTCACTTGAACACTTAGAGGTCATTGTGGAGTTATTCATTGGCCTAATTTCAATATTGCTGTTTTTTGGAAATAGAGAGGCCAAGGACAGGAAGAGAGGTGGGAAACAGCTGGTCAGTGGACCGTGTGGTCAGAACACACACAATGTTTATGAACTAAGTTTCCGTCTTATATGGGCACAGCTCGTGGCACCCCAAAAGAATTACAATAGTAGCATCAAAGATCACTGATCCCAGATCACCGTAACAAATATAATAATAATGATGAAAAAGTTTGAAATATTGCAAGAACTACCAAAATGTGACAGAGACAAGAAGTAAGCCAACACTGCTGGGAAAATGGTGCCAGTAGACATGCTTGACAGGTTTTCCACAAACCTTCAGTTTGTAAAAAACACAATATCTGCAAAGCACAATAAAATGAAGCCTAATGAAATGAGGTGTGCCTGTATAGATTATATAAGACAAAAACAGCCAGGGACTAGGTCTTAGGAAATACTTCTAAAAAGTGAGAATTGAAAAAAAAAATGAAAAGGAAAGAGCAGAGGTAGCAAAGCAAGACTCTATAACCATTACCCAATGGAGCAAGTTGTTCCATGAGAGAGTGATCAATTTTTCAAATGCAATACAGAAGCCACAAAGAATAAGTGTTGTGGGAAAAATCACCAGATTTAGTAGCTAGGGAGACTTTGGTGACATTTGTATTTGTGAAAGCAGTTTCAGGACAATAATTACGATCAAGATTGAAGCCTTATAAGAAGAGAGGAGGGGCCATGTGGAAAGGAAAGGGGTCAGTCCTTAGGGTACTTACAAGTTTGACAGTAAAAAAGAGAATTACGTGGTCACTGAAGAGATAGCAAGGTAAAAAAATTTCTTTTTTAAAGAGAAAGCCAGAATATACTTACTTGATAGGAAAGGTGCCGGGGAGGTGGAAAAGATTGTTTTCTGGAAAATGTAGGGGGGTAAAGGTCAAATACTGGTTCTTCAGGTGTTCGAGAAGGTAAAAAGAGCTCAAGTGGTAGAGGAAAAAATATGAGATCAGTGAGGTGGATCGAGGTAGGCAAAGGATGGCAGTGTGAATTCATTCTGACATCCTTGATCTCAATCAGGTAGAAAATGACTTCATCTACTGCAAATGAGGACAATAGTTGGGTGGGATGCAGGCTTGAGGGGAAAGTGATTCACTGGAGATTAAGTAAATAGAATTGTGTTGCTGTGGAATGTCAAAGATGAGTGCAGAAGCAGGAGTGAAGGAGCTAAAGAGTAGAAACAGTGCATGGTTAGAGTGTGGGGCACTGGTTGGTATTGTAAAGATTATTATTATGCTATTATTTGAAAATAAAAATAGAGTGAGGCCTAAAATATAATCTAATGATTGCCAATTAGAATAAACCTAACTTGATAAAAGCCTATTTTTATGGTCCTTTCAAACTTAGTCTACCTCAATCTTAGAATAACATGACCATCTTAAAATTTGTTCATGCTTTGGTATTTCATAGGTGTCATAAATCTTAAAGGCCCTCCCACCCAACCCCAGCAAGTAACTCTAATTCTCATGAGAGAGTCCCAGCTGCCTCTTTTAAACTAGTGCAAAGTTACACTGCGTTAGAATGCTGTCTTAGGGAGTTTCTGCCCATGGTTAGTTAGATGTTTCTATTTTTTCTCTTGACTCCTGTTTTCTTTAGAAAATACCAAATGTGTTTGGTCTGTGTGATACTCTATGAACGCTATTTCACTGCAGTCAAAGGAAGTTTATTGGCTTTGCTAATTGTTTCAAACTCTCTTGCTGACTCTTAATTCTTTAGTTGAATAAATTAGAAACGAATTGTTCCTTAACAACCAGTATTTTTACTGTGTACTTTCTAAAGAATATTCTTTTTAAGTTACATAAAGCTCAGCTTTTACCAGAAATTGTTTTCAGTCACCACCAGAATCTCTTCTGTGGCATATAATCTTAAAACATTGAAATAAAACTTTAAAGTTTTTCAGCAGAAGTACTTGACACTTGACTTCACAGCAGAGCTTCCCCAAACTTTCTCATGGCATGGCACACACACACACGTTTACAATATTTGTAAAGCACACTGGGATAAACTGTAGGATACTGGGAAGTTTACATGGCACTTATTAAAAAATGCAATATATTTTTATTACATAATAAAAATAAAAAGTAAAATATAGAGCAAGAGTGAGGATATTAATTTGAATAAGGCTTCCAAATGAACATTTTAAAACTTTTTAAAGAGAAATCAAGCTTGCTTTCTTATCATGGATTTGCTTATATGAAGTTTCATGTTTGAAATGACTACTTGCAGCTCCTAATGAAAAAAATTTAATGAAATTCTCTTCAAATTCTTACAGTCACCACCAGTGAGAAAGTTTGCCTCACAGATGTGTCATAGCAAACTGTAGAAGGGTGTTTATTGCTTTTTCTCCAATTGACAGAAACCTCTTTCTGATGATTAACCAGAATTTGGATCATTTAATTTCCTATTTCTTTCACTGAAATTCTAAGTGATAAAATGCAATTGCATGTTTCCATGTCATGCATTTCCAAATAATGTGACACTTACCACATGTATTGCTACTAGAGTTTGGGATTGATGTTATAACATCAAACTCCCCACTTAGCCACTTCTAACCTCACACTTCCTTTGAATCCATAAGCATCATTGGTATACTTCATTATATTTTCACACATTCCTTGTAATTTTGATTAAATTCATGCTGGTGCTCAAAAATGTCAAGTAAGCCAATTTTCTAAAGACTATAATAAACTCTCCTCAACGACTTTGCAATAAGGATCATTGACTTCTTTTTTTTCTCAATTCCTCTTTTAGCTCCTAACCTCCAGAAAAAAAAAAAACTTTTCCTTTGATAGTTAAAACCTTGGTAGGAAACAACAGACTGTTTCTTCACATAAAACTGAAAACAGACAGAACCATAGTGGCTTGGATTTTATTAGTAACATCCTTTAATGTGGAATTCACATCTACAGGAGAACATACAGATAGGAGCTCACTGTAAGCAAAACCATGTCTTACTTGCATCTCATGTGTTCAAAACATGGAGAACAGATATGGCACCAAGCCCTCCCACTTTTCTAACAGCTTTCCCACTGGTACAGACCATTGTGCTTCCATAATCTAGAAAATTCTATTTAACCTATTTACTTACTATCCAAATATGTCATCCTGAATAGTTTGTTTTGGTAATTTTTAGCAAAAAAATTAATATTCTTCCAAGCATTCCTCCCCAGGAATTCTAACTAGTGTTATTAACTGAACACTGTTACTCACATCTATAGGTTCACCCCTCTGCAAGGGAATGCTTTGCTTAATTAGTCTGGTGGAAGAGACTTCAGTGCATCCTCTCATAGTATTACTCCAGAGTATCACTTTTTATATTTTTTGGTTTCATTTGATCCCAAACATGTGGCCATTTCCCAGGCAGGCTGGTAAAATGAGTGGAGTGATCTGTATCTGTGGGAGGCATTTGGGCCTTAGTTATTAATTATGTGAACTTTTAATTAGCTTCTTGAAGAAAATCAGATGTAAACTGTTGCAGTTGTAAATACTGTTTCAAACAGTTTTATAAAACAGTGGTTTTCAAAGTATGGTTTGGAGGACTTCTGAGGAGCCTTGAGACTTTGGTGCAAGGAGTCTTGAAGTTAAAACTATTTTTGTACTAATACTAGGACAGTAGAGCTTTCCAGAAGCTCATGAAGTCTGATACCACAAAAGACTGAATGCAAAGTAGGTATGAAAATCTAGCCACCTTCTATTAAATCAGACATTAAGAGATATGCCAAATACGTCAAACAATGCCACTCTTCTCACTAAGGGTTCTTCTGTTTCTGGAAACTATACTTATTTTTTGCATAAATATGTTACTTATGTTAATATGTAAAGTATTTTTATTTTGAAATAAATATTTTTAAATTGTTTTAATTTCTAATGATAAATATTGACAGATATAACCCACATTAACAAAACTTCTTTGAGGTCCTCAGTAACTTTTAAATGGTCATAGGATCAAAAACTTTAAGAATTACTCTCTTAAGAGACTATCAGTAGAATATAGATATTTTCTATCAAGGTTCTGGCATAATTTACATACATCATTTTTATTAAAGTCCTTACATCATTTTTTTCATTTGATCACTGTTTCATGTAAGTAAAATATTTAGGTAAAAAAAGAAAGAAAAAGGATCAGGGCAAACAAATCCAAATTTGAAATAATCCTCAGTATGTTTCCTGATTAGTGACTTTCATTTATATTTTTGGCTACTGTTTGTCTTGGAACTCTGTGTAAGAAGTATTAAATTATAGTAATAAAAAGGATTAATATTTAATTTTAAGTTATATTTTATAGTGATAAAATAAATAAATATTTAAAGTATTAAGGAGACTAGGTCTTTTTGACTACAAGTCAATTTTCAAAGAAAATAAGGTTGTCCATTTTCTTAGGAATATCTTAAAATCACATAAGCTTTTTGAAAAATTAAGTATTTGATAAGTAAAGCAGGAATTTCATAAAATCATTTAATTTAATAATTAAAGTTAGATTTTCTAAAACATAAATAGTACTTATAATTAAGTATAGTAAAAATATTTTGATATATTTTTCATAAGGTATTAAAGGCCTTCAGTCCCTTTACTAAACTAATTAAATTATTTTCCATTATTTGTTTTTTAGAAGCATTGTTTTATTTCTGTAAACAAATAGAGTCATTAATAAATTCCATTAAGAATCAGATTTTGAATATTTTACATCAAAACCAAGAATAAAAACTGTATAAATCAAGTCACAATTTTTAAAAGTGAGCAAAACCAATTACATTTTATTAGGAACAAGTGATGATGATGATGAGCCATCCATGCCTTCTTGGTTGGGAGAAAATGTGAAAAATAAAATCAAATTAAACCAAAGGAAGAACCAAGTATTTGAAACACATATGCACAAATGATCATCATTGATAATAAATACATTGCAATGAAGCAGTATTAATCAGATTTATGGAATTGGTTTTAACATGACAGTGAAAAGGGAAAACCCTATGCAGGCATGCCTGCTGGCAGGTGCTAAGCAAAAAACCTTAAGCGCTAAATCTGGAAGTGTACTGACGGAGCCAGACAGTATCCAAATATAATTTCAACTATTATAAATTTGTGAATGGTTGTAAAATGGCTATAAATTTTGAATCACTATAAAAATTTTATAGCTGTCACTCTGGCGACACACCTATAGCCCATTCTGCCGTGACCACTTGTGGAAAGCTCAGTTTTAGAGATCTATTAAAGGTAGAATGGGATGAAATGGTAAAATGTGTCTTATAAATAATATTTGATGGTACCTAAGTTTTTGAGGAAGGCCTGTGGCATAGTAGGATTCAAGATAAACCTTAGGGATGTGTGGGGTTTGAACAGATGAAAAGGAAGAGGGAGGTTACTTCAAGTAAACCAGTAAGAATTAGCAATATATTGAGGGAAGGAGGAAAGCAGGGTAGAGTTCTGTTAACAATAGGTGAGAAGCATTAGCCTTTGGATATACCATGACTTGAAAAGGGGCCAGGGTAGACCATATTAAAAATTTGTGTTGGTAAATACTGGCAGAAGATTTATAACTGTGTGCATAAATCATAGAAAAAGTTGAAAGTCAGAATTTGACTGCCATTCTGTAAGCAGGGCTCACTGACCTATTAACATCAGTGTAGTAGATCTGGACACACTGCACAGAGTAGGCCAGAGAATGACCCGAGACAGGGACCCCAGCTAGGAGGCTGCACACAGGTGGTGAGGGGCTGAACCAGGATTGGAAAAAGAGAGGAAGGGATGAACTGGAGACACATTTCAAAGGAAATAGTGGGATTTAGTGACAGATTCAACAGATTAAAGAGTGTAAATGGCTTCAAGGCTAAATGACTGAGAAAATGGTGGCGTCATGTTCAGAAACAAATCTGGGAAAGGGACTTAGCTGGGACCTGGAGAATGAGTTTCAGTAGAGATGTGTCCTGGCAGCAGCAGGAAGTGTGGCCTGGAAGCACGGGTGAGAGGTCAAGGGTGGGCAAGCAGCACAGTTCTGTGGCAGGTGCTGCCACGAGAGGACGTGAGCTCTCAAGAGCGGCCAAAAGACAGCTCGGATGCTGAACACTGAGCTTTGGGAAGACTGCAAACTCTTTCTTAGGGGGGAAGAAGAGTTATTGTGACAGAAAAGTGCTGAGGAAAACAGAAAAACAAGAAGGTTGTTTGCCATCAAAGGAAGAGAAAGCTTCAAGAAGTAAAGACAGTCACATTCAGCAGGCCACCTCCCGCCTCAGACTCGCTGTGCTCAAATCCCGCCTCTGTCATTTATTATTTATATGTCATTTCAAAGTTTTATTCCCTCAGTGTCATCATCTGTAAATGATGATAAGACAATCTACCTCATAAGGATATTTTGAGGATTGAGAAAATGTATACAGAATACTTACCACGGTATCTGGCACAGATAATACATTAATAAGTGTAGTTGATGACTTTGAAGGGAGCAATGGAATGGTGAGAGAAGAAAACATTGAAGGGGGTAAAGAAGGACTGAGCACTGAGAAAAGACAGGTACAGAGAACTTGCTAGGGATTCTTTAGCCAAAAATGGAGATGACAGGACAGGTGTTAGATGAGGCAGTGGGGTCAAGTGAAGGCTTTGCTTAAGTTTATTCCAGACTGACCAAGGCTTATCATTGTTCTTGTCACTGGAAGCCTATTTAATTAGGGCTGGGCCATCTCTTCATTTACATGAGGCCATTTGAGCCTTCAGAATAGAAGTCAAACAATTGAACAACTAACAGATCCTGTCAAATATATATAAATAGTAAAATGGTGCAGCCTCTATGGAAAACAGTATGGTGGTCCCTCAAAAAATTAAACTTAGAATTACCAACTGATCCAGCAACCCCCCTCCGGGTATATACCCAAAAGAATGGAAATTAGGGACTCAAACAGATATTGGTTTGAGCAGCATTATTCACAATAGCCAAAAGATGGAAACAACCCAAATGTTCAGCAGATGAATGGATAAACACAACATACAGACATACAATGGAATATTATTCAGCCTTAAAAAGGAAGGAAATTCTGACACATGCTACAACACGGATGAAACTTGAGGGCATTATGCCAAGTGAAATAAGCCAGATACAACAGGAAAGATATTCCAGGATTCACTTATATGAGGCACCTTGAGTAGTCAAATTCATGAAGACAGAAAACAGAATGGTGGTTGCCAGGAGCTCAGGGGAGGGGGAAATGGTGAGTTATCGTTTAATAGGTACAGAGTTCTGGAGATGGATAGATTCACAACAGTGTGAATGTCCTTAGTGCCACTGAACTATGCACTTAAAAATGGTTAAGATGGTGAATTTTATGTCATGTGGTTTTTACCACAATAAGAAATATATATATGCTTTAGATATACAGACAACATGAATAAAATAAGGCACTGCCCTTTGCTAGATAAAATGGATTGAAAAGTTATCAGAAACAATCAGCTTGTAACAGTAACTTGCTAAATTATGAAATATCTTATACATACAAAATGAAATGCATAATGAAACTATAGGCATAAAAATAACGCAACAAACATCTAGACAACCACTATCGAGCTGAAAACACACAGAATATCACTATTAGTGTTGGGTCCCCATTGCATCTCCCTGATGAGAGTCCTCTCCCTCCCCAACAGAGGAAAACTGCCATTCTGAAGTTTTGTCATCCCTTGCTCTTTATTGTAATGTTATGATATATTATATATATAAATTATACATATATATATACATATATGTATATATAAAAAATCCTAAACAATAAATTGCCTTTCCACCCAGTGTCATGAGATTCATCCATGGTGATAGCTATAGCCTATTTATTCATTGAGAACTGTGATATCTTCTTGATGAATGGAAGCTTTTATCATTATATAGTGACCTTCTTTATTCCCAATAATTCATTTTGCCTTAAAGTCTCTTTTGTCTGGTATTAATATGTCTACATTAACTTTCTTTCAGTTATTATTTGCCCATTTATCCATATGTCCTTCGCTCTTTTTTGCCCTTATACCTATACAAGGTACCCACAGTTGGATTTTTTATTTAAATCTGGTCTGATAATTTCTGTATTTTAACTGGCATAGTCAAGATCATTTCTTTTTATTGTGATAACTGATATAAATGGGTTCTTTTTCTATCATGTTATTTATCCATTTTTCCTGTGCTTCCTTCCCCCCTTCTTTCTTGTCTACTTGTGGATTGATTAAAAGTTGATTTGTTGTTTTTAATTCTTTTTCTCCTCTCTACTGGTTTGGCGGTTATATTGCTTTTATGTAATTACCCTTGAAATTTTACCATACATGCATACTCAACTATTACATAGTCTAAAAATAACCATTTCTTTATCCTCTTCTCCCTCCAGATAAAAGGACATAAAGTAAAAGTTAATGGAGTACCACCAATGAGACCATTTTAATTGCTTGTCTGGGTATTTCCCAACAAGGCTAGTGGTAAAAATTTTCAACTTAGACCTAGTTCATGCTACAAACTTAAAGTAGACTATCTTGCCTTGACCAGAGCAACAGGAAGCTGTGTGGTTCTCCAAGCCAGTAGGCAGACAATTTTAGTCTCATCCTTTCAAGTATCAGTGTGAAACCCATGGAGGGTCTCAGATTTAGGGGGGCTAAGAGAGTCCTTCAGTTTAGCTGTTGACTTTTTGTGGGCCCCACACCCAGTCTGTTTGCACCTTGCCTGGCCATTCATCCGAAAGGTTCAAATTCCTGGTATCTACATTTGCCCCCTAATTTACTCATTTGCTTACCACTCTGGTTTCTTTTTTATTCACTTTATTTAGCACTTGGGGATATCCCCCACTTTCTCGAAACTTTAGCAAGGTAATTTGAAAGGTATGTTTGCTGGGATTTGTCTAACATCTAAGTGTTTTGAAGAGGGAGTGCTTTTCAAAGTGTCTAGGCCTTCTCTACTGAAAGCAGACAAAATCTGTTTTTAATCTGTGTTTGTGCACAGAGTCATATACCATTTATGGATTTTCATGTTTTTTTTTCAATTTGACCTGGAACTTTTTGAGTGAATATACAGTGTTCTCTTTTACAATTAGAATAGGTAAGTGCATACAGATGTAAAGAGAGATGTTCATCAAATGGCTGTTTAATGATGAATTTTATTTGAAAAGAACCTAATGTCAAATAATAGAGGATTCACAGAATCAGTTTTGCTACAACTCTTAGTAAGAGTTGTTTGACATGGAAGGTGTTCACGATGTGCAGTTGAGTAAATAAGCTGTTTAGTATGACACCATTTTTATTTATATAACTATATATAGTTACATTGAAAAAAGTATGGCAGGAGACATCCAATATTTTGGGGTGACATCAGTAGGGGGTATTTTTGCTTACTTGTTGATTTCTACTTTTAAATGAGTAAGTATTCTGGGTTTTTGTTTGTTTTTATGTAAAGGACAGAATTATTTAAAACAACAAAAAGCCAGGATTAGTAAACCTAACTTCGTAACCACACCTCCTAACCTTGGAGTTGTGTAACAGTAGAATGCATCTATCTGTCTTGTGCGAGAGTGAACTCCCCAATAATAAGAGAATCAGACAGAGGCTGGGCGGCGACCTGTCCAGGATTCCTATCATTTTATGATTCAAAGATTCACATTTTCTTTCTTTCCCCTGCCAATAGGTCAACCAATCAATGCTCAGACAGATAAGCAAACACGCATCCCCTCGGAACTGCCAGAACTGCTGAAGCAATTTACCAAGGCCGCCATTCTAACAGCCTCCGGATCTCATCCAGTGGGCGGCGGAGTAGGTACTCCTTGCCCTCCTCCAGCCCCTGGTTCCCACTGGAGGTGGAGGACACGGGTGGAGAAGGGAAGGTCTTGAAAAACCATGAGGAGGTTGTCAAGCGCTGCAGCCTGGGAGTGGGACTAATTAGCATAATCTTTGCGCGGTGCAGCTCTCCAGTTGCTTTGGTGCTGTCAAATCCACACATAAATAGATCTAATTGAGAGAGGATGGGTCGCAGTCCCCTGTGCGAACTAGACTGAGGAATAGGACGCAAGGGCGATAAGCAAAGTGTCCCGGGGCAATCAACAAGAGTTAGAGTACTATCTCACAACAGCACACTCCACCCGGTCCCTGCACCTACTTTCCGTGTCCCAGTGGAAAGAAAGGTTCGGAATCCCGCAGGGTTAGCCTGCCTTTCACTGGTGTAAACCAGGGCCTCGCCACTAGAGGGCAGCAGTGCACGCCGGGGAGCGATGCACTGAGGCCGCCGGGTGGGTTGTACGGGATGGGTCCAAGCTGGTTTACTCCTGGGTTTCCTCCCTTAATGAGATCCCATCCTCCACTGCTGTTAAAACTCATTCTTGGGCCCAACCAGAGACACTTTGTATCTTATCTTTGGGGAAATTGTTATTTGCTTTGGTGTTTCTTTGAGCTAATGTGTCCGGCAACATAAAGCTGTCCACATGTACACATTGCATTCCGGAGAAAGGAGGCAAAACAGTGGTGAGGGCAAGAGACGAGTATCTGCCCGGCTGAAAACACTGTGCCTCAAACACACGTGCCACTTTCAGGAGAGACCTCCAAAGGCTGCTCAGTGGAAGCTTGTACTATAGCTGCTGGCCCGGATGGAAACAGCTTTCCACAGAAAGCCTCTCAGCTGTGAAATTGCTTCTGAGACAAACGTGCCTGCATGAAACTGGGGAACGGAGGCTCGGGGTAGGGGTGAGGAGCTCACGAGAACTCCAGGACCATTTTCAGGCTATTTTTACTGTTTGATGGTGACCTCCTTAGGAGAGTTTCAGTGGGGAAGGGGGATTCAGAGAGGCTGTTGAGTAAGCTGATGGGTTGGGGGAGGGAGAATGTCCTCAGCAGGAGGATGAGGAGGTATATTGAGCCGGGGTAGGAAGAAGGTGACACCTTGGAGGCACAACATGCAATCAGAAATGAGTGTTACAGAGGCTGTGACTCCATGAGCTCATGATCCTAGGCTGGGTCAGGATGAAGCTTTTACAAAAGAAGGAAAATAAGCCAATGGTGCTCAAAAGAGATACAAATGGGATTGCTTTGCTAGTAATGAGCCTGTTTAGTTTTCCGTTCTAAATTTTATATATTACCTCTAAGATTGAACTTCAGCATTAGAAGACTAATTTCCTTTGGCATGCTCAGACAGACTTTGTTTTATACAATAGTTTAAAACCCCATTTTATTGTTCTTGTGCTACTGCTTTATAGCAAGAAAAATGACATTTCTTGGTATTGTCCCTGACATTTATGTGAGAATACATTCCACTGTTGCAGCCTGCTTGTTCCCATATTGTATCATGTGCTATAAATTTTTTAGATATCTGTGAAGAAAAAATTGGTAGTTTAACTACAAGGAAAGAGGAGAGCATGGCCTAAGAGCCGTCTATTCAGACATGAAAAGCACTTAACAGATGGTTTTATGTGACTTACAAACCTATAGCATTTTAGAAGATAAAACTCCATGAAGTATTTCCAAGATAAAATATGTATTTAATTCATTGCAAGCAAGAATTTTCCTGCATATATGCTGTCAATGAAGAAACTACTTACCAGACATCAGCAGGACATAAACTTGTCTTGTGGTTTGTATGATAATATGGATTTGTAATATATGTGAATATATTTGGAATTGTTCACTGCAAATGAAGCTAAATAACCCATAGAGGACTAAATTCACGACTGCAGGCTCATTTCCACATTCTCTAACTAACCAGATGAAAGTCCAAAGATGGGGCTGCTAGAGTGTCACTGTCTAGCTGGGCAGGAACTTCTGTCAAATGAGGTGCTGTGTCTCCGTCTCTCCCATTTATGTTACCTAAGGCTGGTTCTATAGCCTGAGGCCATGTCCCACTCCTGTTGTCACCCTGAGCTCACATGTACCCCACACTGATCTGTCTGCAGAGACTGACCAGGCACATTCTAAAAAATAGCCTGAAGGTATTTCTTCTGCCCTCCCTGCTGATGACGCCCAAGGGGTGCCTGAAAACTGTTGTTCTAATTCTTCCTCACAGTTTTAGCTCTGCTTAGAGACAGCTTAGCTCTATGGCTTAGAGACAGGCAGTGGTTCACCCTATCATTGTATGGCTTGACCCTAAAATGGGCTTTTACAAAATTACCTCTGTATTGTTTTTATACTACCTGGATCTGGAGAAAACTAAGAACAATAAAGCAGAGTAGGTATGTGATCCAGGGAGAGCGAATAACAAGACTTTTGATGGAGACAGACCCTTCCCGGTAGCATCGGTGACCATGTGTCGACTGCTCATGTCCGTTCATCCTATGGCAATTCTGAAACAGGACTCACATTTTTTCCACATTGCACCAAAACAGAGTCCACTCCACAAAGTATTGATGAGCAGGCAGACTTTGCTGAAATTCCTGAGGGAAGATAGTAGAGTTTTACATCGCACGCCCCACATGGTGGTCTCAAACCCTTCTTTGGCTTGTCTTCTCACCTGATCACCTTGTCAACCTTCTCTCCCTTCACCCTTTGAAGCCAAACCTCATGCCACCTCCAGCTGGCGACCTTTCCTGGCTCACCCTAGAGCACCTCCACCTCTCCCCCTTTCTTAAAGAAGGCGCTTTAGTTCTCTTCTGACTTCTCTTTCCAAGATTACATACCCCTACCCACTACCTAATACCAACTTTATGTCAATAGCCATTGCATTGAACACAAAGATTTTTATGTTTTAAAAACAGGCCCTCTAGGTACTAAGATCCTTCCCCAAAACAGAGAGTGGGGGATTTAATATAACAATCTCTCCAATTATATATTATATAAATTATATATTTATATATATGAATTGTTTATATGTGTGTACAATGCATAATATGTGCACATGGATGCATATATATCTATTATATATAGTATACATATTATATACATAATAGGACAGAGAAAAACAAATTGTTTTATTATGTACCATATATATGATACACAAACACATATAATATATACAATATATTATATATAATGTGTAATACATATATATTTACTATATGTCCATGTATGTATGTGTGTGTGCACACATGTGTTATGTGTATGTGTGCATGTGCATATATAAAACACTTAGGAGGGGTGACTGGAAAAAAATCCCAGACCCAATATGCTTCAAGGAATTCCATGCCAAAATTTTTGTTGGTTATTCCTCATCCTTAGAGAGAAACAAGTCTTGTTATTCCCTAGTGTTCTCTATACCTAAAGTGGAAAGTAACATATTAAGACTTTTTCTGTACATAAACGAACAAAACTGTCTGGCACTTAACAGTGGTATTTCCTCCACCCCCTTCCCTTTCAAGAAAGGGGGGAGGGGATGCCCAAAGCAGCCAGAGGCCCCTGGAATATAGGATGCTCCCTTCATTCCCCTAACTCTTTTTCCTGCAGTTATTTTGGGGCTCTGTCCCATGGAGAAATCCCTCCAGTGAGAGAGCAGTCTTGAGTGAGTCGCTTTGTTCAACTGGGCAGAACTTACACCTGAGCTGTTAAAGATCCTGCATTCTCGGGTAAGGGCCACACTGCAGCATCAAGGGAGAATGCGGGGACAGTGTCCAGGCTGGGTGTGGAGAGACAAAAGCCCACCATCCCCCTGCCAGTCATCTGCCCACTCAGCATTGTCTTAAAATTCACTAAACTGTGCACTGAAAGTACATTTTCTCCTGGGGAAATAGGGATGATGTTGAAATAGGCTGTAAGCTGGCTTGTCAGTGGGGTCATTCCCAGATTTCCCTGAAGCTTGCAGAATGTCCAGGGGCTCAGTGCAATGCTAATCCCTTCTTCCCATGAAAGTGCAGGGCCACAGTCTCTTGACAATATCTCCCATACTAATAAGCAAGACTACAATATGATGCCAGTCACAGTGTAGGCAAAGGCATAATTTAGCTCCCCAGTTATCCCTGGTGCAGACATAGCCTAGCTTTTAGGAAAAACCCTAGCTCTTCTCACAGCCCTATCATCCTGAGATCCAGTGAATGGATGAGAAAGGTCTGGCTTGAAAAAGCTTGCAATTTGGCCAATTCCTAGGAAATGTGGTTTAGTACCACCATACTCTGCTTTAGGATCCAGGACAGAGAAGTTTTGGGTGTTTTAGGACTGAATTAGCCAACTACCTTGCTCCCAGAGGCTTAGCATTTCACTAGAATCAGAGGGCCAGAGAAAGTGTAGCAGTGCTTCATTGGGGCATCTGTACCCTTATTGCATTGTTATTCTGGTTATTCGTTCCCTTTCTCCTCCTAACCACCAACCATCTTGTACAGTAGACATGGCAGAGATCTAAGGTACCTGGGACCAAGCAACATTAGGCAACCAGACCACAGACCCCATATTATTCCTTGGAAAGCATGAGGGATGCATGTGAGGTCCAAGGCAAAGAATTCCATGGAATCTAGAAGCAAGAGACTTAACATCCAATTCTAGTTTCACCACTCATTAGTGGTTTCAGACAAGTCCTCTGCCTCTTGGTTTCATTTTCAGGCTGCCCTATCTGCCTAATAGGGACAACCTAGGGATACCACAGCAGATAACAAAAGCATCAGAAAAACATTACAATGCAAATATAAATGTATTATTTCCCCATAATTCTGACAGCTAAAGTTAAAATTATTAAATTATATCTCACCATGCTTTTCACTAAGCTGAATATTTCTCTACCTTTGCAAAGAGAACCGCCAGAGTCCTCCCCTAACATCCACCTCCGCCCACCCCCTTGCCGTGTGTTGGGAGAACATGGGGCCTTGCTTGGGCGGGTGTCTCTCAGGGCATTCTCTCACCCCTCGTTCTCTGTCTGTGTCTCTCCTCTGCCCTGCAGGTTGCTGGCAGACTGATCATCCATGTAGATGAACTGGCCCACATGTGGAAGGTGCTGAGTCTCCCAACAGATCTGTTTAATTGTATGATGAATGTGGGCTGTTTCACAGAGGAGGGTGAGTGGCTGAAGTTTTTAACCCTTGCTTGCAGCTCTCTTGGAGTTTAAGTTAGTTTTAATGCTTTTTGTTCCTTAAGGAAAAAACTCTCTGGGCCTGGAAGGGCAGTACATCTATAGACATGGTCAACAGTCAGTCTCCAGGGCTGATGACGAGTATGCCTCTTCTTGTCTACTCTTTCTCTTCTCTGAATTAGGTCATTTCTCTGCTCACAAGCCAGAAGCAGGAGCTAGGAGGGGAAAGAGAGGGGAAAACTGTCATCAGGCTCTGGGAGAGGCTGACTAAAATGTGGCTTTTGATAATTCTTTAATTTCAATCATTGCACTCAAATTTATTTCTATCACCACTGCACTCCCCCCATTCATATTCCCAAAGATAACCAAGAGCCAGCTGTAAAATAAGATTTGCTTATACTTGAGTTCCAGATACCTAGAAGATATACCAACAGAGACTTTTAAAAAGAGGTGCAGCCTTACAGGAAACTACTGTTTGATATGCATAAGTGGATGCAAAAATCAGAGATGAGAGAGCAGGAAAGGGGAGATGAGGCTATTTCTAGAATTACAGTCATGACATTACCATGGATGCAGGATGCTCATACAAATTCATGCATTTTCCAATTTTGACTTGATTTACAATTGGAAAAGCCGTTTTCCTGTTTTAAAGTATAAGATACTGCAGCCAGTTCATATGCATATTTAAAAGCTTTAGTTATCATCATATGTGTGGACTCCTTCTTGTTAAACACTGTTATAACAACTTAAATGAAAATGAATCTGAGGCATGGTTTTTTAAAAATCCCTGAAATAGATAAGTTTAAAAACTAATGAGAAAATTATTGCTTCTGCTGAAACCAAATTGTACAAAAAGGTAGTTAGAATCATTCATCATACCTAAACATGATCATATTCTTTCTTCTTGAATATGCTTGGAATGTATATTTGATATTTTGTTTCTGAGGAAAGTTACCAGACATATTATAGGTTAAATTTTCCTATGAGCTTTCCCTGCAATTTTCATCATAATCATGAAATTACCTCTGAAGAAAGGAGGAGAGAGGCCAGTTGTGTTTTTGGTTTTTTGTCTTGGTTGTCCTTATCACAACATTATGTGATGAATAAATTACTTTAACTCCAACGATGAGAGAAAAATGCAGCCGGGGAAGATGAGCTGCCTATCCCCACCATCACACTTTTGTGGAAATAACCCCAAGGACTGGGGAAAATCACAAGAAGGAAAATAAAATATTGACACCTTTTATTAAGTTCTCATAGGGTCTTTTATTAAGGTCTCAGAGGGAAAAGTGTGTTTTATTTTCTCTGTAGTTAATTCTGATCTCCCTGACCTACTCCACCCCCAAAGGGTAGAGTAAGAAAATAAATAGATTCAATCCAATCCAGGAATTTTAGTCTGATATCATCACTGAAACACTTTAAGGTAACTTGCCCAGTCTCAGACTTCGCCCCACCGCTCCTCTCTTCAAGATGGCAGCTGAGTGTACAGGGGAAGGGGTGACTCTGGGCCCTCCGAGCAGCCAAGGGAAGGGCTTCCCACATCTCTTGGTCCTCAGTGGCACAGCTGATCTCCATGGAAAAAAGTACTCGTCCAACGGCCAGTTGCTTGCAGCTTAGGTCCCTGGTCTCTTGCCTCTTACAGCACAGTACTTCCCCACCAGCTCACGTCCACTCTCCCTGGTGCTGAGAGCCTCCTGGAGGCTCGCCCTCACCTGCCCTCTGGCTTCAGTGGTCTGTTTAACAGTCCCTCACCACCTTGTGAGATGTGAGCCCACATAGCTCCCTGTCACCGAGAGTGACTTTGGAAAGCCAAATCCCACCCCTCCCTCTGCTTGGCTCCCTGTGCAGCTGCTAGGCTTACTTCGATGTGGCTGCCTCCCAGATTGAAGGGGAACCATGAGGTGAATTGTATCTTTCTACCTCCCTCCTAAAATGAGGAGGTTGGATTAGATGTTCCATGAGGTTCCTTCCTCTCTAATATTCTGTGATCCTATTCCCCTTCTCTGCTTCCACTGAGACACCCTCAGTCCTGGCTCTGCATAACAACAGGCCCCTCCAATTCCAAGAGGTCCTGAGGTGTCTGACTGACCTTCATGATCCCTATGTCAAAGAACACCTAGAGGCAGAGTCAGCCTGGAGGGCTAGTCCATAAATAAAGGGTGTCCTGTGAATCCAGGAACCAGACCAATTATACCCATTTGTTTCATGTTGGACTATTGCTAGGAACTTACATGTGAAGGTGTCAGGGGGTCACCATCTGGTGGAGGCTTTACATTCTAGAGGCGAGCCCAGGGATTTCCTCCTTTCTTTGCCAGTACAATACAGCTAGCCATGGTCTCTGTGCCATTTCGAAAAACACATTCCCTCCTTGAGGAGGGGTCTAATGGCAGGAATTTGAGGTAGCAGGTACATTTACTCCAGTCCTGAGCTTCCTAGGTCTGCACGCATGATTCAAAATGCTGTGGCCTGCAGACCTTTCAGTATTCCTTCCCCTAGACTAGCCTGTCCCACCTCCTGTTTCACTAAGGCTGACGATATGAAAAGGAAGGGATCATGGTCACTGGAAGGAATGACATCTTTGTTAGAAATCATTCACTTTCTGAGCCTTCCCCTCTGAGTTTGAAAATGAGACTCATACGATGCTTAAGAGCTCAGTTGGGGACCCATCTGACCAGAAAGGTTTATGTGACAGAATGCAGAACTCTGTTTACATTTGATGTAAGTTTTACGAAAAGCTACAGTCCAGTTCAGAGAGTTCTTTATCCATCCTTTATTAAATATTTTTAAATCTTTTAAAATTTTATTAGGACAATAGAATTTGAAGGTTTTTGTTTGGATGATCAATAAAAGACAATGTTTGGAGCAGGAAGCACCTGTATTAGTCGGCTAGGACTAGGGCTGCAAAACACAGTACCGCCGGCTGGGGGGCTTACACGACAGAATTTATTTCTTACAGTTTTGGATGCTGGATGTCTAAGATCCAGGTGTCTGAGGCCTCTCTCCTTGGCTTGTAAATGGCCCTGTTTCTTCGCATGGTTGTCCCTGGGTGCGTGCATAGGTCTGGTCTCTCTCTCTCCTTCTGTCTGTCCTAATCTCTTCATCTTAGAAGGACAGAAGTCCTATTGGATTAGGGCCCGCTCTAATGACTTCATTTTAGTTAACTACTTCTTTAATGGCCCTATCTCCAAAAATAGTCACATTTTGAGGTATGAGGCATTAGGGCTTCAGCATAGGAATTTGGAGCAAGCACCATTCAGTCCATAACGGCACCCCGACTGGGATGAGACTGCAGGAAGAGGACAACAGGACAAAAGGCAGTAGAGGAGTAGGGTTTTTTGTTGTTTTTTTTAAAGGCAGACAGGATGACCTATGGGTATTATCAAGTTCACACATGCTTGTGAATCTACCCCAAACCATTGTCATGCTGACCTCATCTCACACAAATGCCCTTCCATCCTCACTGTAAGCCTCTTCCCAGCATCCTGTCTGCCTCCTCTCCCACCCTCCTTCCTGGAAGTGCCTGGAACACCACCTTCTACAGTGCTTCACAGCAATTTCCAGGAGAGGGCTCCCAAGGGCCCGGGAGAATAAATTTAAGTGGCCTGCTGCAAACCCAAAATTTCTTTGACCCATAATATGGTTTGTCATTTTAAAATTCATGTACACTGACGATTTCATTTCATAAAATAGCAATGTTTGCAAAGAAACAAAGTTGAAATATTAAACCACTTAAAATCAATAATTAATTAATGCAAATGTTTAAATCACTTGCCATCAGGTAAAACTGTCACTTCAGGAAGATGAGCCAAGTTTATTCAGCATCCTCATTAACTCCTGACATACTGATTTATGCCCCTGGGGAACACACACCACAGTTAAAGAAGCACCATGTAGACACCCAGTCCATTCTAGGGCAGGAAGGGAGCAGAGCAGCAAGCATCAACTGCGAAGGAAGAACACTGCTGACCAGCCACTTGGGGAGGTAGAGCAGCTGCTCAGCTCTTCACCCAGGCACACGCAGTTCACCACTCATGACAGTTTTTCACTGATCCCTGGACAGTGTTGGATAATCTGCACATCACCTGTTTCAGTAAACAAACAAAAATATATGCTGACCTCTCTTTGCTAATTCAGAGCTAAGCAATCCTTTCTTTTTTAATTTTTATTAAGGTATAATTGATATACACTCTTATGAAGGTTTCACATGAAAAACAATGTGGTTACTACATTCACGCACACCACCGAATCCCCCAACACACCCCACTGCAGTCATCGTTCATCAGTGCAGTACGATTCCACACAGTCATGATTTGCCTTCTCTGTGCTGCACTGTCTTCCCATGAACCCCACACACAATGTGTGCCATAATAATACCTCTCAATCCCCTTCTCCCTCCATCCACACCCGCCCTCCTCATCCCTCCCCTTTGGTAACTGCTAGTCCCTTATTGGAGTCTCTGAGTCTGCTATTGTTCTGTTCTTTCAGTTTTGCTTTGTTGTTATACTCCACAAATGAGGAAAATCATTTGGTACTTCTCTTTCTCTCCCTGGATTATGTCACTGAGCATAATGTCCTCCAGCTCCATCCATGTTGTTGCAAATGGTAGGATTTGTTTCTTTCTTATGGCTGAATAGTATTCCATTGTGTATATGTACCACATCTTCTTTATCCATTCATCTACTGATGTCCTCTTACGTTGTTTCCATACCTTGGCTATTATAAATAGTGCTGCACTAAACATAGAGGTGCATATGTCTTTTTGAATCTGAGAACATGTATTCTTTGGGTAAATTCCTAGGAGTGGGATTCCTGGGTCAAATGGTATTTCTATTTTGAGTGTCTTGAGGAACCTCCATACTGCTTTCCACAATGGTTGAACTAGTTTACATTCTCACCAGCGGTGTAGGAGGGTTCCCCTTTCTCCACATTCTCACCAGCATTTGTTGTTGTTTGTCTTTTGGATGGCAGCCATCCTAACTGGTGTGAGGTGATATCTCATTGTGGTTTTTATTTGCATTTCCCTGATAATTAGTGATGTGGAGCATACCTCCTGTTGGCCATCTGAATTTCTCCTTTGGAGAATTGTCTGATCATATCCTCTGCACATTTTTTAATCAGGTTATTTGCTTTTTGGGTGTTGAGGCATGTGAGTTCTTTATATATTTTGGATGTTAACCCCTTGTCAGATATGTCATTTACAAATATATTCTCCCATACTGTAGGATGCCTTCTTGTTCTGTTGATGATGTCCTTTGCCATACAGAAGATTTTTAGTTTGATGTAGTCCCATGTGTTCCTTTTTGCTTTTGTTTCCCTTGGTTGAGGACATGAGATCAGGAAAAAGTTGCTCATGTTTATATTCAGGAGATTTTTGCCTATGTTGTCTTCCAAGAGTTTTATGGTTTCATGACTTACATTCAGGTATTTGATCCATTTTGAGTTTACTTATGTGTATGGGCATAGACAAAAATCCAGTTTCATTCTCTTGCATGTAGCTGTCCAGTTTTGCCAACACCTGTTGGCAGTTGTTGAAGAAGCTGTCATTTCTCCATTGTATTTATGGCTCCTTTGTCGTACATTAATTGAGCATATATGCTTGGGTTTATATCTGGGCTCTCTAGTCTGTTCCATTGGTCTATGCTTCTGTTCTTCTGCCAGTACCAAATTGTCTTGATTGCTGTGGCTTTGTAGTAGAGCTTGAAGTCAGGGAGCATAATCCCCCGAGCTTTATTATGCCTTCTCAGGATTGCTTTGGCTATTTGGGGTCTTTTGTGGTTCCATATGAATTTTAGAATTATTTTCTCTAGTTCATTGAAGAATGCTTGCTGGTATTTTGATAGGGATTGCTTGAATCTGTAGATTGCTTTAGGCAGGATGGCCATTTTGACAATATTAATTCTTCCTATCCATGAGCACAGGATGTGTTTCCATTCATTGGTATCTTCTTTAATTTCTCTCATGAGTGTGTTGTAGTTTTCAGAGTACAGGTCTTTCACTACCTCAGTTAGGTTTATTCCTAGGTATTTTATCCTTTTTGATGCAATTGTGAATGGGATTGTTTTCTTGATTTCTCTTTGTGTTACTTCGTTAGTATATAGGAAAGCAACAGATTTCTGTGTATTAATTTTGTATCCTGCAACTTTCCTGAATTCAGATATTAGATCTATAAGTTTTGGAGTGGATTCTTTAGGGTTTTTTATGTACAATATCATGTCATCTGCAAACAGTGATAGTTTGACTTCTTCCTGGCCAATCTAGATACCTTTTATTTCTTTGTGTTTTGTGATTGCCGTGGCTAGGACATCCAGAACTATGTTGAATAAAAGTGGAGTGAGTGAGCATCCTTGTCTTCTTCCTGATCTTAAAGGAAAAGCTGTCAGCTTGTCACTGTTAAGTATAATGTTGGCTGTGGGTTTCTCATATATGGCATTTATTATGTTGAGGTACTTCCCCTCTATACACATTTTTTTCTTTTTCTTTTTTTTATAATTTATTTTGGTATCATTATTCAACAGTTACATGTGCAATATTATGGTTATTAAACTAACCCCTTCATCAGGTCCCCGCCACCAACCCCATTACAGTCACTGGCCATCAGCGTAATGAGATGCTATAGAATCACTACTTGTCTTCTCTGAGTTGTACAGCCCTCCCCATGCCCCCCTAACATTACACCTGCTAATCGTAATGCCCCTTTTTTCCTCTTATCCCACCCTTCCCACCGATCTTCCCCAGTCCATTTCCCTTTGGTAACTATTAGTCTGTTCTTGGGTTCTGTGAGTCTACTGCTGTTTTGTTCCATCAGTTTTTTTCTTAGTTCTTATACTCAACATATGAGTGAAATCATTTGATACTTGTCTTTTCCGGCTTGGCTTATTTCACTGAGCATAATACCCTCTAGTTCCATCCATGTTGTTGCAAATGGTAGGATTTGTTTTCTTCTTATGGCTGTATAATATTCCATTGTGTATATGTACCACTTCTTCTTTATCCATTCATCGACTGATGGACACTTAACGTTGCTTCCATTTCTTGGCTATTGTAAGTAGTGCTGCGAGAAACATAGGGGTGCATATGTCTTTTTCAAACTGGGCTGCTGCAGTCTTAGGGTAAATTCCTAGGAGTGGAATTCCTGGGTCAAATGGTATTTCTATTTTGAGTGTCTTGAGGAACCTCCATACTGCTTTCCACAATGGTTGAACTAATTTGCATTCCCACCAGCAGTGTAGGAGGGTTCCCTTTTCTCCACATCCTCGCCAACATTTGTTGTTGTTTGTGTTTTGGATGTTGGCCATTCCACTGGTGTGAGGTGATATCTCATTGTGGTTTTAATCTGCATTTCTCTGATGATTAGCGATGTGGAGCATCTTTTCAAGTGCCTGTTGGCCATCTGAATTTCTTCTTTAGAGAAGTGTCTATTCATGTCCTCTGCCCATTTCTTAATTGGATTATTTGATTTTGTTTGTTAAGGTGTGTGAGTTCTTTATATATTTTGGATGTCAACCCCTTATTAGATACGTCATTTATGAATATATTCTCCCATACTGTAGGATGTCTTGTTGTAATACTGATGGTGTCCTTGCTGTACAGAAGCTTTTCAGCTTGATGTGGTCCCACTTGTTCATTTTTACTTTTGTTTGCCTTGCCCGGGGAAATATGTTCATGAAGAAGTCGCTCATGTTTATGTCCAAGAGATTTTTGCCTATGTTTTTTTCCAAGAGTTTTATGGTTTCATGACTTACATTCAGGTCTTTGATCCACCTTGAGTTTACCTTTGTGTATGGGGTTAGACAGTAGTCCAGTTTCATTCTCTTACATGCAGCTGTCCAGTTTTTCCAACACCACCTGCTGAAGAGGCTGTCATCTCCCCATTGTATATCCAAGGCTCCTTTATCAAATATTAACTGACTGTATATGTTTGGGTTAATGTTTGGATTTTCTATTCTGTTCCACTGGTCTGTGGGTCTGTTTTTGTGCCAATAGCAAATTGTCTTGATTACTGTGGCTTTGTAGTAGAGCTTGAAGTCAGGGAGCGTAATTCCCCCTGTTTTATTCCTCCTTCTCAGGATTGCTTTGGCTATTCGGGGTCTTTTGCGGTTCCATATGAATTTTAGAATTATTTGTTCCAGTTTATTGAAGAAAGCTGTTTGTATTTTGATAGGGATTGCATTGAATCTGTATATTGCTTTAGGTAGTATAGACATTTTGACAATATTTATTCTTCCTAGCCAAGAGCATGGATGGATTTCCATTTCTTAGTGTCCTCTTTAATTTCTCTTAAGAGTGTCTTGTAGTTTTCAGAGTACAGGTCTTTCACTTCCTTCGTTAGGTTTATTCCTAGGTATTGTATTCTTTTTGATACAATTGTGAATGGAATTGTTTTTCTGATTTCTCCTTCTGTTAGTTCATCATTAGTGTATAGGAAAGCAACAGATTTCTGTGTGTTAATTTTGTATCCTGCAACTTTGCTGAATTCAGATATTAGTTCCAGTAGTTTTCGAGTGGAGTCTTAAGGATTTTTTATGTACAGTATCATGTCATCTGCAAATAGTGACAATTTGACTTCTTTACCAATCTGGATGCCTTGTATGTCTTTGTTTTGTCTGAATGCTGTGGCTAGGACCTCTAGTACTATGTTGAATAACAGTGGAGAGAGTGGGCATCCCTGTCTTGTTCCCAATCTTAGATGAAAAGCTTTCAGCTTCTCACTGTTAAGTATCATGTTAGCTGTGGGTTTGTCATATATGGCCTTTATGATGTTCAGGTACTTGCCGTCTATACCCATTTCGTTGAGAGTTTCAATCATGAATGGATGCTGAATTTTGTCGTATGCTTTAAGCATCTATGGAGATGATCATGTGTTTTTTGTTCTTCTTTTTGTTGATGTGGTGGATGATGTTGATGGATTTTCGAATGTTGTACCATCCTTGCATCCCTGGGATGAATCCCACTTGATCATGGTGTATGATCCTCTTGATGTATTTTTGAATTCGGTTTGCTAATATTTTGTTGAGTATTTTTGCATCTACGTTCATCAGGGATATTGGTCTGTAATTTTCTTTTTTGGTGAGGTCTTTGCCCGGTTTTGGTATTAGAGTGATGCTGGCTTCATAGAATGAGTTTGGAAGTATTCCCTCCTCTTCTATTTTTTGGAAAACTTTAAGGAGAATGGGTGTTATTTCTTCTCTATATGTCTGGTAGAATTCAGAGGTGAATCCATCTGGTCTGGGGGTTTTGTTCTTGGGTAGTTTTTTGATTACCGATTCAATTTCGTTGCTGGTGATTAGTCCTTTTAGTTTTTCTGTTTCTTGCTTGGTCAGTCTTGGAAGGTTGTATTTTTCTAAGAAGTTGTCCATTTCTTCTGGGTTTTCCAGCTTGTTAGCATATAGATTCTCATAATATTCTCTTATAATTCTTTGTATTTCTGTGGGGTCTGTAGTTATTTTTCCTTTCTCATTTCTGATTGTGTTTATGTGTGTAGATTCTCTTTTTCTCTTAATGAGTCTGGCTAGGGGTTTATCTATTTTGTTTATTTTTTCAAAGAACCAGCTCTTGGTTTCATTGATTTTTTCTATTGTTTTATTCTTCTCAATTTTATTTATTTCTTCTCTGATCTTTATTATGTCCCTCCTTCTGGTGACTTTGGGCCTCATTTCTTCTTCTTTTTCCAATTTCAGTAATTTCAGAACTTTCCAAATTCATTTGGGAATGTTCTTCCTTCTTTAAATAGTCCTGGATTGCAATATACTTTCCTCTTAGAACTGCCTTTGCTGTGTCCCACAGAAGTTGTGGCTTTGTGTTGTTGTTGTCGTTAGTCTCCATATATTCTTTGATTTTTTTTTTTGATTTGGTCATTAACCCATTGATTAATTAGGAGAATGTTGTTAAGTCTCCATGTATTTGTGAGCCTTTTTTGTTTCTTTCTAAAATTTATTTCTAGTCTTATACCTTTGTGATCTGAGAAGTTGGTTGGTAGGATTTCAATATTTTTGAATTTACTGAGGTTCTTTTTGTGGCCTAGTATGTGGTCTATTCTGGAAAATGTTCCATGTGCACTTGAGAAGAATGTGTATCCTGCTGCTTTTGGGTGCAGTGTTCTGTAGATGTCTGTTGGGTCCATCTGTTCTAGTGTGTTGTTCAGTGCCTCTGTGTCTTTACTCATTCTCTGTCTGGTTGATCTGTCCTTTGGAGTGAGTGGTGTTTTGAAGTCTCCTAAAATGAATGCATTGCTGTCTATCTCCTCCTTTAATTCTGTTAGTATTTGTTTCACATATGCCGGTGCTCCTGTGTTGGGTGCATATGTATTTATAATGGTTATATCTTCTTGTTGGACTGATCCCTTTATCATTATGTAATGTCCTTCTTTATCTCTTAGTACGTTCTTAATTTTGAAGTCTATTTTGTCTGATACAAGTACTGCAACAGCTGCTTTTTTCTCTTTGTTATTTGCATGAAATATCTTTTTCCATCCCTTCACTTTTAGTCTGTGTATATCTTTGGGTTTGAGGTGAGTCTCCTGTAAGCAGCATATAGATGGGTCTTGCTTTTTTATCCATTGTTACTCTGTGTCTTTTGATTGGTACATTCAGTCCATTTACATTTAGGGTGATTATCGACAGATATATACTTATTGCCATTGCTGGCTTTAGATTCGTGGTTACCAGAGGTTCAAGGGTTGCCTTTTTCCTATCTAACAATCTAACTTAACTTTCTTGTTAAGTTATTTTAAACACTGTCTGATGTTTCTTTATTTCTCTCCCTTCTTATTCTTCCTCCTGCATTCTTTATATACTAGGTGTTTTATTCCTTGCCTTTAGTTAGTATTTGGATGGTCTGCTTTCTTTGGTATGATTTTATTTTCTTTTGTGACATCTTTTTAGCCTTAGGGGTGCTTCCCTCTAGAGCAGTCCGTTTAAGGTATCCTGTAGTGGTGGCTTATGAGAGGCAAACTCAACTTTCATTTGTCTGGAAATTGTTTAATCCCTCCATCATATTTAAATGATAATCGTGCTGGATAAAATATTCTTGGTTCAAGGCCCTTCTGTTTCATTACGTTAAATATATCATGCCATTCTCTTCTGGCCTGTAAGGTTTCTGTTGAGAAGTCTGATGATAGTCTGATGGGTTTTCCTTTGTAGGCGATCTTTTTTCTCTCTCTAGCTGCCTTTAATACTCTGTCTTTATCTTTTATCTTTGCTATTTTAATTATTATGTGTCTTGGTTTTGTCTTCCTCGGGTCCCTTGTGTTGAGAATTTTGGGGCTTCCGTGGACTGCGAGACTATTTCCTTCCCCAGTGTGGGAAGGTTTTCAGCATTATTTCTTCAAAGACACTTTCTATCCCTTTTTCTCTCTCTTCTTCCTGTGGTACTCCTATAATGTGAATATTGTTCCGTTTGGCTTGGTCACACAGTTCTCTTAATATTCTTTCATTCCTAGAAATCCTTTTATCTCTCTCTGCCTCAGCTTCTCTGTATTCCTGTTCTCTGATTTCTATTGCATTAACAGTGTCTTGCATCTCATCCAGTCTGCTGTTAAGCCCGTCGATCGCTTGTCTGATTTCTGCATTGTCTTTCCTCACTTCCTTCACTTCCTCCCTCAGCTCTTGCACTTTTCTCTGTAGATCCATCAGCATGGTTATGACTTTTATTCTGAATTCTTTTTCAGGAAGATTCTGCATTTCCATCCCTTCAGGCTCCCTCTCTGGTGTTGTCTGGTTGATCTTAGTCTGGACCATATTCCTCTGTCTTTTCATGGCTATAGAAGTGGTTGCTGGTTGTTGCCACATATGTCAGCTGGGCTCTTTAATAGTTTAAAAAGAGAAAAAAAGAAAAAAAGAAAGAGAAGAAAAAACAAAAAATAAAACAAAACAAAAAACGACCTTCGGGAGTAGATTCTGGGGGGATGCTGTAGGTGGCACTGTTGCTCCACTATTCTGCAGCTGTGGCCGTGCCGCTCCACAGGGCCTTTTATAGCTCTGGCCCAGGTGGGAATGAATGGGAAGCTGTTGATCTCTGTGGTAAGTCCAAGAGTGGCCACCCTTTCCCAGTTGCCAGCTAAGGGGTCTGAAATTCCCCAGGACTCCCAGCCTGCTGGGCTGAGTGTGCCAGGGCAGTCCGGCTCCTCTGCTGGGCTTCTGTCTCTTTAAGACCGCTGAAAAAAGCACACAGTTTTCTTTCTCTCTTTTTTTTTCTTCCCGGGAGCTGGCTGCAAGCACTCTGGCATGTTCCCCGCTCAGATCCTGCACCTTCTGTCTCTCCAGTCTCTGCTACACCATGCGATGTGTGTCAGCACTCCCTGCGCAGATCACCCGGGCTGGTTATTTTGCGGGGTGTTCTTCCACTCCCTCCCAGCTCTGAATCCTCTCCTCCCGCCATGCAGTGGGGTGGGTGTGTGCTCGGGTCCCGCTGGGTCGCGGCTCTGTAGCTTACCCGCCTCGCAGGGTGCCGTGTCCTCTCAGGTATAGCTGCAGGCTGTGCGCTTTCCTGTGTATTCTGGTCTCTCTTTTAGGAATAGTTGTATTTGCTGTATTTTCATAGATGTATATAGTTTTGGGAGGAGATTTCTGCCGCCCTGCTCACGCTGCCATCTTCCCAGAAGTGGCCTCTGTACCCATTTTGTTGAGAGTTTTTATCATAAATGGATGTTGAATTTTGTCAAATGCTTTTTCAACATCTTTGGAGATGATCATGTGGTTTTTGTCCTTCTTTTTGCTGATGTGGTGGATGATGATGATGGATTTTCGAATGTTGTGCCATCCTTGCATTCCTGGAATAAATCCTACTTGATCATGATGGATGATGTTTTTGATGTATTTTTGAATTGGGTTTGCTGACATTTTGTTGAGTATTTTTGCATCTATGTTCACCAGGGATATTGGTCTGTAATTTTCTTTTTTTGTGGTGTCTTTGCCTGGTTTTGGTATTAGAGTGATGTTGGCCTCGTAGAGTGAGTTTGGGAGTATTCCCTCCTCTTCTACTTTTTGGAAAACTTTAAGGAGAATGGATATTCTGTCTTCACTAAATGTTTGATGATATTCAGCAGTGAAGCCATCTGGTCCAGGGATTTTGTTCTTAGGTAGGTTTTGATTACCAATTCAATTTCATTGCTGGTAATTGGTCTGTTCAGATTTTCTGTTTCTTTCTGGGTCAGCTTTGGAAGATTGTATTTTTCTAGAAAGTTGTCCATTTCTTCTAAGTTATCCAGTTTGTTAGCATATAATTTTTCATAGTATTCTCTTATAATTCTTTGTATTTCTATGGTGTCCATAGTGATTTTTCCTTTCTCATTTTTGATTCTGTTTATGTGTGTAGACTCTCTTTTTTTCTTGATAAGTGTTTCTAGGTATTTATCTATTTTGTTTATTTTCTCGAAGAACCAGCTCTTGGTTTTATTGATTTTTTCTATTGTTTTATTCTTCTCAGTTTTTTTTATTTCTGTTCTAATCTTTAGTACGTCCCTTATTCTACTGACTTTGGGCCTCATTTGTTCTTCTTTTTCTAGTTTCATTATTTGTGAGTTTGGACTGTTCATATGGGATTGTTGTTCTTTCCTGAGGTAGGCTTCTATTGCAGTATACTTCCCTCTTAGCATGGCCTTCACTGCGTCCCACAGATTTTGCAGTTTTGCATTATTGCTGTCATTTGTGTCTATATATTTGGTCATTGATCCATTGGTTATTTAGGAGCATGTTGTTACGCCTCCATATGTTCATGGGATTTTTTACTTTCTTTGCATTATTTGTATCCAGTTTCACACCTTTTTGGTCTAAGAAGCTGGTTGGTACAATTTCAATCTTTTTGAATTTACTGAGGCTCTTTTTGTTGCCTAGTATATGATCTATTCTTGAAAATGTTCCATGTGCACTTGAGAAGAATGTGTATCCTGCTGCTTTTGCATGTAGAGTTCTGTAGATGTCTGTTAGGTTCATCTGTTCTAACGTGTTGTTCATTGCCTCTGTCTCCTTCCTTATTTTCTGTCTAGTTGATCTGTCCTTCAGAGTGAGTGGAGTGTTGAAGTCTCCTAAAATGAATGCATTGCATTCTATTTCCTCTTTTAATTCTGTTAGTATTTGTTTCACATATGTAGGTGCTCCTGTGTTGTTGCATAGATATTTATAATAGTTATATCCTCTTGTTGGACTGACCCTGTTATCATTATGTAACGTCCTTCTTTGTCTCTTGTGACTTTCTTGTTTTGATGTCTATTTTGTCTGATACAAGTACTGCAACTCCTGCTTTTTTCTCCCTATTAGTTGCATGAAATATCTTTTTCCATCCCTTCACTTTTAGTGTGTGTATGTCTTTGGGTTTAAAGTGCGTTTCTTATAGGTAGCATATAGATGGGTGTTTTTTTATCCATTCAGTGACTCTATGTCTTTTGTACATTCAGACCATTTACATTTAGGGTGATTATTGATAGGTATGTACTTATTGCCATTTCAGGCTTTAGATTCATGGTTACCAAAGGTTCAAGGTTAACTTCCTTACTATCTTAACAGTCTAACTTAACTCACTTATTATGCTATTACAAACAGAATCTAAAGGTTCTTTTTTTTCCTTGTCCTTCTTTCTCCTCCATTCTTTATATATTAGGTATCATATTCTATACCCTTTGTCTATCCCTGACTGACTTTGGGGGTCATTGATTTAATTTTGCATTTTGTTTAGTAATTAATTGTTCTACTTTCTTTACTGTGGTTTTATTACCTCTGGTGACAGCTATTAAACCTTAGGAACACTTCCATCTATAGCAGTCCCTCCAAAATACACTGTAGAGATGGTTTGTTGGAAGTAAATTTTCTCAGCTTTTGCTTATCTGGAAATTGTTTAAGCCTCCCTTCAAATTTAAATTATAATCTTTCTGAGTAGAGTATTGTTGGTTTGAGGCCCTTCTGCTTCATTGCATTAAATATATCATGCCACTCCCTTTTGGCCTGTAAGGTTTCTGCTGAGAAGTCTGATGATAGCCTCATGGGTTTTCCTTTTATGTAATCTTTTTTTCTCTCTGGCTGTTTTTAATAGTCTGTCCTTATCCTTGATCTTTACCATTTTAATTATTTTATGTCTTGGTGTTGTCTTCCTTGGGTTCCTTGTTTGGGAGTTCTTTGCACCTCCATGGCCTGAGAGACTATCCCCTTCCCCAGAATGGGGAAGTTTTCAGCAATTTCCTCCTCAAAGACACTTTCTGTCCCTTTTTCTCTCTCTGCTTCTTCTGGTACCCCTATAATGCGAATATTTTTCTGTTTGGATTGGTCCCACAGTTCTCTCAATATTCTTTCATTCTTAGAGATCCTTTTTTCTCTCCATTCCTCAGTTTCTTTGTATTCCTTTTCCCTAATTTCTATTTTATTTATTGTCTTCTCTACCATATCTAATCTGCTTTAAAATCCCTCCATTGTATTCTGTAATGATTGGATATCTGCCCTGAATTTGTTCCTGAGTTCTTGAATATTTTTCTGTATCTCCATGTGCATGTTTATGATTTTTATTTTGAAATCTCTTTCAGAAAGATTGATGAGTTCAGTTTCATTTGACCCTTTTTCTGGTGTTTGTTGGATTTTGGGTTGAACCAGGTTTCTTTGATGTTTCATATTTTTATGTGGTGCCCTCTAGTGCCCTGAATGTCTACATTCTGGAGATGCTCAGCCCCTGGAGTGATGTTGGGGGTGGCAGGGGAGCAGTGCTGGTGCCTGGGGGAGGAAAGAGCTCTTTTCTGCTTCCCAGCTGCTATGCCTGTCTCCACTGCCAAAACCAGTGGGTTGAACACAGGTGTAAGCCTTTATGCTTTGCGTTTGTAGCTGCCATAGGCAGGGCTTCCCTCTGGCTGCCCTGACACTGGGGCATGGTTTGCCAGTTCACGACAAGTGTGGGCTGGCTGGGAGGAAGGCGCAAGAGGTTGCGTATCATGGTGAGGGGCCTTGGAGTTGCATAGCCAGCCAGTGAGATGGAGTGCCTGAAGCCCCTGAAAGTTCCCAAGCTGCTCGGAGGAGTGCACCCAGACAATTTTGTCTACCTATCCTTTTTACTGAGCAGTAAGCTCTGTGCAATCCTTGCCCCTTTAGCAGCCCTCTCGCTGTTAGGAAGTCGCTCAGACTGCCCGCCTTTCTTTTGTCCCAGAGCAGATCCCTGTTTTCCACAAGCGGCTGGAATCTCAGTCTCTCCAGGTATTCCGCCTGTCTTAGCTTTCCAACTCCACTAATCACCAGAGCACCATGCAATGTAGGTTTGTGCTCCTAGGGCAGATCTCCAGGGCTAGGTGTTCAGCAGTCCCAGGGCTCCACTCCCTCCCCTCTCTGTTTCTCTTCCTTCCGCCAGTGAGTGGGATGGGGAAAAGGCTTGCGTCCCACCTGATCACGGCTTTGGTACTTACCCTATTCCTTGAGGTCTGTTCTTTTCTCCAGGTGTATGCAGTCTGTCCCAGACTTTTTTCCTGTTGCTCTTTTGGATTAGTTGTATTAATTATATTTTCATATTATATGTGGTTTTGGGAGGAGGCCTCTCTCTCCCCTCTCATGCCGCCATCTTTAATCCCTCTCAGCAATCCTTTCTTTGAATCATGTCTTTCCTTTATCCCACCATTACACTTTTCTTTCACTTGCGAAATTTATTCCAAGGGTAGATTTATTTAAAGGCAGGTAAATGAAACCTCAGTTCTGAACATGATCCTTTAAAACCCAATTTTCATTGTAAAGAGTGTTTGCTTCTGTAGCAACCCTCCCATTAAAACATCTGGCATTCGTCATCCACTTATTTTTCCCCAGTGACAATGAGGTTAGTGTTATGTCATATAAACTACTGGGTAGTTTTGATTAGATTGATCCACATGTTGTAAAAATTTGGATTTTATCTTAATGTTCACTGTCACTTTTCCTGCATCTGGGACCCCATCTTCCCAGAGACATTACCCTTGTCTTACCTCCTTCTTCCTGCCGTGGCACTGCTCCAAATTCCTGCTGGAGGATATAAGGTAGACTAATTACCTCAACCCTTTAGAGGTAAGACTAGAGAGCAATAAGAATAAGAAATAATTTTAATTTTACAGAATGTAAAATCACATTCTCCTTTGACTTTAATGAGGTTATTCTTATTAAAGTAACAAATATCTTAAAGTATTCACCTGTTTATAAACTTAATTCCCTGGCTGCATCCTTCCAACAAGAAAGGAAAGGGAAAAAGACACACAGTACATCAATATTTTTTTAGATTGAATTAAATGACGTTTGGGTATAAAAAAATTCAAGCTTTCCAGAACATTTCATCATTCCAACTTCATTTTATAAGTGCAATATTTTTGTATTCTTTTTTGTACTTCACTTGTCTTAGGACTCTAGTCTGGAATAATGAGTTTCTCCTCATTTGATCTTATTGCTTTACAGACCATTGCCAAAACTCTCAAGATAGTGTGTGAAGTTTTATCATCTGACCACATTGGTGGACCTTCCTGGATCTCTTTTAGCACCTTCCAGTTTCTCTACACAGACATTGCTGAAGTGGATGGGGAGATCTCTGCATCACACATCAGCCGAATGCTGAAATACATTGAACAGGAAGTGTAAGTAAACTTTTAACAGTTGGAAGGGAAAAAGTATTGGGAAAACAAATATAGCGGGCCATGATATAGCGAGGTTGCTATATTATACTACTCTGGGAACAGAGAAATACTACAAGGAACAAGGAATAAGGATCTGGAAGAGAAGGGAGAAGGGAAGGGAAGAGTGGAATAGGACAGTGATTCCTAGAGTGCTACCGAGGCTCCCGGAGCCACAGCACCTGGGGAAATGTTGGAGCTTCCACTTCCTAGGCTGTAGCCTGAACCTACCAATCAGAAACTCTGGGGGCCAGGCCCAGGCATCCGTGTTTCAGCAAGCCCACCAGGCGACTCAGGCTCAGCTCAGGGCCAGTCTTAGAGGGTAGAGAGAAAGAAGATGGTGAGGGCAGGAGCCACAGCAGAATTCATTTGGAGTGAGAGAGCTGTTTAAATATTGTTGTCCTTAAGTTTGATTGTTAAACAAACTAACCCAGACATATATTCTTCACAAACAGAATTGGTCCTGATGGTTTAATCAAGGTGGACGATTTTACCCAAAACCCCAGGGTTTGGCTGGAGTAAAAGCACAGTTTTGGCAATTTTACAGGAAGATTCAGAGATGATTGTGCTTCATAATAACTGAACCCCATATACCAGCCAATGTCAATTTCCTTGTAGAACTGGTACACACTAATAAACAATTAACCATACATATGGAATCAGAAACGTGTGGAGTTAAGATGTAAAACTGTTGGAATGAAACACCTACATTAACAGAAGATTAGTATTTTTCCCACATGGACACTGAGTAAAAGTGGCTGATGAAGCATGTCATATTTTCAGAGGTAGAATGCTAAAACCAGACAGTTTCAATGTTTTGTGATTGTTGGGCATAACTTAGATGAGTATCTTTTACATGTCAATCTACATTTTTACTAATTCATTTCTCCATTTGTCTGTACGATGCTAGACATTCATTCATTTACTCACTCACCAATGTTTATTAGGTTAGCTATATGCCAGGCCTAGGATTGCCAGATAAAATACAGGACACCCAGCTAAATTTGAATTTTGGGTAAAAAGATACTTTTTTAGTATTTTTTGTTTGTTTTGCTAAACCTGTCAGGAACTACATAGGCTTCTGGACATACACAAATCAATCATATTTGAATTCTACCCTCAAGGAGCTCACAGTCCAACATGAATATAAGACATGAACTCAAATCACTTTATTGCAAGTGGCCCCAAGAGGCACTAATAAAGTGTTTCAGAGATTAATATTAAAGTGTCAATGTCAACAGATTTTTCTGACACCACATATAGATAGATAAATGGGACACTCTTGGAAGGGTCCCCTGCATGAACTTAAGACCTTCTGACAAGGTCAGCAAAAGATTTTTCTTTCTCCCAGGAAGCAGATGAAATTATTGTTGCTAGTGGTTATTGTTCCTAGACAGGTGTGCTAGGCTGGCTGGAATCTGTCTGTTATATGACCTTAAAAGTTGTTTTTGTATAAAAATAACGTTGGTTTGCTTTTTTGATATACATATATCTCCCTACTGAATTGGGAAGAAATTTGTCTATTAGTGTTGAAATAAGTAAAAGATTGTGATGGGAGGTCGCCATACGTCCTTGATTTTCACCCACAGTGAAACAGAAAAAGGAGCTGAAACAAATTGTACCCCCCAGTGACCCAGCTCCACCTTCAGGGGCTGCAGCAACGACTAATGCTCCCTGCTGTCTGCCAGCTTAGCCCACGTGGCCCCTCACTCAAAGCCACTCTGGAATCTTGGGCAGTTTGAAGAGGCTGAGGCACTGCAGTTGAAACCTGACACTGTAATTAATCAAAAGTAGAGAATGAGTGAAGCCTTTCACCTGCTTCAGTCTCCGGGTTCCTGTTTCACTGTGATCAAAGTATTTAAATATGATCCTGCCTGGAAGCAGGGAGTGAAGGGGAGCAGAGGGAACAGCTCCAGTTTGAAAGCCCCTAAGAGAACAAAGTAAGTTCATAAACACAATAAAAGCAAAAGGGTCCTTCGTACCTATGAGAAAACAGTGAAATTTGAAACTAAATTTCAGAACCCCTGAGCATAATTCTTCAAGAGTGAGGCCAGTGAAACCCCAGTCATCAGAGTGAATACCGGACACAGATATGAAGTCATTGATGGCACTATTAGCCATCAGCTGACACCAAGCACAATTGGCAAGACCACTGTGGCACGGCCATTTGCTCATCTTCCAAGCTGCCACTTGGTGTCTGCCATTTCCTCCCCTCCTGCTCTGGCTCCCTGTGGCAGTGCTTCCTCTAAGCCACGGATACTGCCAAGTCGCAGACGCTCATCAGAGACTCAGCCTGTACCGCACATCTGCCTTAACCAACAGTCGCCCCAAGGGTGCAAAACAGCTTTGCCCTCAGCCTGCATGAGGCTGTATTAACAACATTATAAATACTATACTAACAATAATAGCCAACATGTATTAAGCCCTTACTACATTCAAACCACTATGCACAGTTCTTTACATATTTTCAAGCTTTATGAAGTCAGTACTGTTTTCACCATTTATAGATGAAGAAACAGTCTTAGAGAAATTAAGGCAGTAGGCCACTGTAACTGGTGAAGAGTTTGAATCCAGGTCTGTCTGACTCCAAACTTGTGCCGCCTCACATACTTACTTATGGAGCATCCCCACCTCTGAGACAAGGATATCAGTGCAAGTAGTTTATTTGGGCAGCAACCCCAGGACCAGTGGAGAGAGAGTAGGAAAAGTGATTCGAAGAAAGCCAGTGGAGGGTGTGTCATCAAGCCAGTCAGGCTGCAGGCCTCTGGGAGACAGTACAGAACACGCCTCAGAGCCACGCCAGCCTGACGTTTGAGGAAGCTCTTCATCCTCATCGGCTGAAGGCTGCTTCCTCACAAAGGTCCCATTTGTCACTGACTGAGGGCTGCTTCCAAGGCATTAACTTTCTCCCTTCAGCTTGCCCGGCTCAGGCCCAGAGCTTGTCCTTTTGCTCCAGGGAAAAAAAAATCTCTCAGCTAGGAAGTCACAGGTCTTCACAATAAGCAGCCTTTGAAGGCATAGGAGTGGGGCATGCCAACGTGTGCCAAAATGCCTTACAGGGATTTCAGTAAAACAAACCCTTGGCTTTTCAGTCACTATAATTTCTGTCCTTTAGTCAGGCACAAGTCCATAGGGGCTGCAAGGCATTCAGCTGACATCAAGTAAGTGACTGACGCTGTGCTGTATTAAAATCCCACTTGACCCCCAAACCTGGAACATTGTTCCAAAACCAACTGTTTCTTCCTTGTCATGAGATTGTTGCAAAGGGACAATGCTCGGTCCTTGCTGCCAACAGACTCTTGCCAGATTCATCCCACTGGTCTTCTTATCATGACCAGAAATATCTGAATCCTAGCATGACCCCAGTTAAGCTGTCAAACTACGACCCCTGTAACATATGGTTTGTGTTTCTCCTTTAAAAAGAAAAACATTCAGGAAGCAATAAAATCAGGATTTTATAAAGAAGAAGAAGTGGGCTCTTTCTTTCCTAAATTAAGCTATTTGGATTAAAGTGAAGACTGTAAATACATTTAAAGCTTCAGTGGAACATGCAAAGATTATGGCTCAGTTTCATTTTCTTTGTGCTCCATGCCTTCTCTCTCCCTGATGCTGTCCAATCAGGCACCTTACTACCCCTAGTTAACCAACTTCCTAAGTCACCAGGGCCCTGCAGCAGAAGGAGCTGAACACTCAAGTGTGCAGAGCTGGTTTTCAACTAGGGAAGAACAGGATTCTTAGCTGGAATCCTTGGAAAGACTCCTGAATGCCTCTGATAACACTGTGTATAAAAATGATTCCAAAATGTGCACATTAGCGTTTTTCCAATGAATGAAATACAAAGCTTTTGGCAAGTTCTTAAAATTGTATATGACCATAAAAATTTAAGAACCCTTGGACTTTGGCTGAAACATGAGCGTATACGTACGTCAGAGTTTATCAAGCTGGACACTAAGATTTGTGCATTTTATTGTGTGTACCTCAATATAAAAAATTATTTTAAAAAGAAAAAGAAAAAGAATGAATTTGGGTTAGAAATAATTCCACAGGGCACCAAATGGCTTGAGGAAAAGCAAGAAGGCAGTCTCAGACCTTCCCAGGATTTATTATCTAAACCACAGCCTCTTACTTTTTGAATCTTGTATCCTAGCTATAAATCTTAACTGTGTTTTTAGTTTAGGTTTTCATATACTTTGCAACTTCAGTTGTTTCCTATGAATTGGAACACGAGTGAACGTGAACAGAGATTTTTCACACTTCAGAGGTGAGCCAATTGGAAGCCATTGGTCCAATGCACTAAACTGTAAAACACTGCCTAGACCAAGCAGAGTCATTAGTCATGATACCAGAGGGATCCAGACTTCCATGGCTGAGTCCTGTATAATCCTGAGTCTCAGAGTACTCAAGTCAGCTTCACTGTACCATAGCAGTCCAAACACTGGTTGGTTAATTTATTTACTCAACAATTTTAAAATCCCTACTATGTTCAAGGCATAGTGCTCAGTACTGAGGATGCTACACTGAATAAAATAAGGGTCTTGCTTTCATAGCGATTAAATTCTACTTGGGAAGAAGGACATTAAATAACTAATTGCACAAGTAAAAAGTGGTGCTATGCCATCATAGTATAGCGGCCCACAATTTAGTTTGTGGGAGTGGGATAGAGAGATGAAGGAAAGGCTTTCTTGAGTAAGTAACTTGAATCCAAACTCAGAAACCTATGGCTTCAGACACCACAGATGGCTCAGAAATGTGTATCTTGTAGCCCGTATCTCTTCACCAAGCTCCAGACTCAATCATCCAGTAACCTACTTAACATCATCTCTTGGATAACTCCAAAGCACTCCTAATAAACATGCCCAGAAACTAGTTCCTAGGTCACATTTTCTCCATAGTAAAATTAGGGGAAAATGAGCTCATAAATTTCCCTCCTAAATATGGATTTCTCCCATCAGCCATCTGGATACAAAACCAAGAAACTAAGACCAATGGAAATACCTCCCCCTAGTCTTACTTCCCAATTCCACGAAGTCTTGTCCATTTTACCTCCTATGCTTCTCTCATATCAATCCTCTCATCTTCTCTCATCCCACCCTATACTCTTCCTCTGAACAATATGGTAGCTTTCTGCCTCACTGTGGTAGAAAACAGAAGACATTCTTAGCCGAGATTTTAAAGATAATTTTTAAAATGTTTACAGAGATGTGAATGAGGAAACCAATAAAGAGTGTTGATGAACCCAGGGATTAGCAGGCCATTATCATCTTTAAGCCTGAAGGGACAAGGGGAGGAAATGTTTTATTGGAGCCTAGACAGAAATGGGAGGCCCTGGGGTTCCTCTGAGCTAATGATGCTAAGAGGGAGGAATACCCCATCTCTCTCCTTTTTCCCCATCTTCTGCTTGGTGATTCCTATTGACTAAACAAAACCCAAAACTGAAAGGCAAGTCTGAGTGATGCCGTCCTTAAGGGTTAGTCCCTGGAGCATGAAGGAGAGCAGAGAATGGATTGAGGGTGAGGTAAGGTCTACCTACATCCATGCTTCCCTTTTCCAAAAGCATCCTCTTTACTAGGGATTGGCAAACTTTTTCTATAAAAGGAGTAATGGTAAATATTTTAGGCTTTGCTAGGATCTCTGTCACAGCTACTCAGTTCTGAAATTATAACACAAAAGCAGCCATAGATAGTACATAAATAATGAGTGTAACTATGTCCTAATAAAACTTTATTTATGACACTAATATGATTCACATGTCATAAAATATTATTCTTTTGATATTTTAAAATCTTTAACGTGTAAAAACTGCTCATAGCTATAGAAAAAAAAGCAGCAGGATAGATTTGGCCAGAAACTGTAGACTATGGACTCCTGCTCTACACTGAAGCCAATGATGTTTGTGAAATACCGGTCCCTCATTTCTCACCTTAAACTTTTACACATCCATTTTGCCTTTAGGATAATAACCCAAACCCTTAATGTTATCTATGAGAACTGTAGTCTGATTCCTACATATATTTCCACCCCCACTGCTAATACATGAACCACAAGGGCCTCTCTAGATCTTTCTTACTCATTATCATGTTGTCTCCACATGTTTAGAATACTATTATCTCTCCTCTCTATCTAGTTCATTCTTCATATCTCAGCTCACTGCAGCATCACTTACAATAGCAAAACAAACAAAAAGAGAGGATTCTTGGAATATGGTAGAACAGGAAACACCAGAAATCTGTCTCCTTACCTAGACAATAATTGCACTGGAAAAATCTGTCTGATGCAACTATTTTGGAACTCTGGAGTTTATTGAAGACTTGCAACTTCCAGGGGAAGGTAAATTGCAGTTAATTTCATTCGATTTCAGCTCCCAATATCAGGCAACCATACACAGTTTCTGGGAGCAGCTTGCACCATATAGCTTGGGGGAGCTAAGGTGAGCAAAAGTCTCCCTGTCCTCTGAATACTGGGAATCTGAAATTCTGGACATAGGAAGTATGATAACTGAAATGAAAAAGTCATGAGAGCGATTCAAAGACATATCTGAGCAGGCAGGGGAAGAAGAAACAAACTGAAAGACAAGACAATGTAAACTATTGAATCTAAGAAATAGTAAAAAGTGTGACGTAAACAGAGCCTAAGGGACCAGTGGGACACTGTCCAGTGGTGAAACTGACTAAAGCAAAACTGACAAACCTGAAGGCAGGGATAAACAAATACATAATAATAGTTGGAGATTTCAATACTGCCCCCTTCTCAATAATGGATACAACAACCAGACAGAAGGTAAGGAAACAGAAGACTTAAACAACATGACAAACACCATAAATCTAACACATATCCAGAACACTCTACCCAACACAACAGAATACAAATTCTTCTCAAATGCACATGGGACATTTTCCAGAATAGACCATATTTTAGGCCAAAAATCAGGTCTCAATAGATTTTAAAAGATAGATTATTATCAAAGTATCTTCTGCAATGACAACAGGGTGAAGTTAGAAATCAGTAACAAAAATAAAACTGAAAAATCAGAAGTTTGTGGAAATTAAGCAACACACACTTAAACAACTAATGTATCAAAGAAGAAGTCACAAGGGAAATTAGAAAATACTGAGAGATGAATGAAAAAAGCAGAATATACCAAAACTTATGGCATGTAGCAATAGAGCTAAGGGGAAATTTATAGCTATAAATGCTTTCATGAAATAAAAGAGATCACAAATCAACAAGTTAACTTTATAATTTAAGGAACTAAAAAAGAAAAGCAAACCCCCATATTTAGAGGAAGGAGAAAAATAAAAGATTATAGCAGAGATAAATGAGATAAAAAATAGAAAAACAGGAGAGAAATTCAATAAAAACAAAAGTTGATTCTCTGAAAGATCAACTAAATTGACAAACCTTTAGCTAGATGGACTAAGAAAAAAAGAGAAAAGACTGAAATTACTAAAATTGGAAATTAGAGTGGGATGTTACTACTGATTCTACAGAAAAGTACTAAAGAGAATACTATAAATAAATTGGATAACCTACATTAGGAAAAATTCCTGGAAATCAAAACTTACCTAGACTAAACCATGAATAGAAAATCTGAATAGGCTTATGCAATATATTGAGTCATAAGAAATACATATTTGGTCATTCAGATAACTAAATATATATTTTCCAGGTATATTTGGTATTCATCCACAGTTCCTGAAAATACTTCAGAGTTTTAAAGGAGAAATGGATGTCCTGTCACGTTAATGAGAGACTTCTGGACCCCACCCAAGAGCAGAGGTTGAATCAGTCAATGGCCAGTGATTTAGTCAATCATGACTATGCAGTGAAGCCCTCACAAAAACCCAGGAGAGAAGTGTATTGCTCTATTGGATCCTGCTTCTCTGTTGAAGAGAGCATCAACTCTTGGGGAACCAGAATGTTCCACATGTCACCAAGCCAGGCTCCAGGCTCCACAAGGATAGAAACTCCTTTACTTGGGACCTTACTCTATGTAGCTCTTCATCTGGCTATTAACTTGTATCCTTTATTAAAATGGTAAAGATGTATTCCTGAGTTCTGAGCCACTCTAGAAAATTAATCAAACCTAAGGGGGAGGTCGTGGGAACCTTCTATCTTTAGCCAGTTGGTCAGAAGCACAGGTAACTGCCTAGGCCTTTTTTCTGGCATTTGGAGTGGGATGTTGGTAGAGGGAAGTCTTGTAATATGGAGCCCTTAACCTGGAGAATCTGGTGCTGTTGCCAGGCAGGTAGCTTCAGAACTGAGTTGAATTCTCAGACATTCTGCTGGTGTTCAAGAATTACTTGGTGTTGGGCATGGAAAGCCCCCCCCCACACACACACATACACACACATGCACTGGAATCAGATCTGGGAACCCAAAAGGAGCTGTACTATTACCACTGTGTATAATATTATTGTTGTGTAGGAAAAAAACACAACCTATAAATAGTAAGGAGATTGAATCAGTAATAAAAAAACTCCTGACAAAGACAATGCCTGTACATGACAGCTTCACTAGTGAATTCTACCAAACATTTAAAGAACTAATATCGATCTTTCTTAAACTTTTCCAAAAAATCAAAGAGAAGGGAACCTTCCAAAATGCACTCTTTAAGAACAGCATTATCCTAATATCAAAGCCAAAGACACTACAAGAAAACTACAAACCAATATGCCTTATGAATATTGATATAAAAATCCTCAACAAAATACCAGCAAACTGAATTCAGCAGCGTATTAAAAGGATTATATACCACAACAACATTAAAAAATTTTTATATAGTTTTTTCCTAGGATGGAGGGATAATTCAATATAAAATGATCAATGTAATACATTACATTAACAGAATGAAGGGGGAAAAAACACATGTTCATCTCAATTGATGTAGAAAAAGCATTTGACAAAATTCAACACCCTTCCATTATAAAAACACTCAACAAAATAAGTAGTTTCTTCTTCAACATAATAAAAAAGAAGAAAACTACTTCAACATAATAAAAGCCATCTAACAGAAGATATGAAAAGACAATTCTTCAAAGAAGAAATTCAGATGGCCAATAGGCACATGAAAAGATGCTCCACGTCACTAATTATCAGGGAAATGCAAATAAAAACCACAATGAGATATAACCTAACACCAGTTAGGATGGTCAACACCGAAAAGACTAGGAACAACAAATGCTGGCGAGGATGTGGAGAAAGGGGAACCCTCCTACACTGCTGGTGGGAATGTAAACTAGTCCATCCATTGTGGAAAGCAATATGGAGGTTCCTCAAAAAACTAAAAATACACATACCATTTGACCTGGGAATTCCACTCCTAGGAATTTACCCAAAGAAAACAAGTTCTCAGATACAAAAAGAAATATGCACCCCTATGTTTATTGCAGCACTATTTACAATAGCTAAGATATGGAAGCAACCTAAGTGTCCATCAATAGATGAATGGATACAGAAGATGTGGTACATATACACAATGGAATATTATTCAGCCATAAGAAAGAAACAAATCCTACCATGCAACAACATGGATGAAGCTAGAAGGTATTATACTCAGTGAAATAAGTCAGGCAGAGAAAGACAAATACCAAATGATTTCCCCTATTTGTGGAGTATAACAACAAAGCAAAACTGAAGGAACAAACTTCAAGAAGGGACTAGCAGTTACCAAAGTGGAGGTTTGGGAGAGGGCAGGTGGGGAAGGAGAAGGGAATTGAGAGATATTATGATTAGTACACATGGTGTGGGGGGGATCATGGGAAGATGGTGTAGCACAGAGAAGACAAATAGTGACTGTGGCATCTTACTACACTGATGGGCAGTGACTGCAATGGGGTATCGGGGGAACTCGATAATATGGATGAATGTGGTAACCATATTGTTTTTCATGTGAAACCTTCATAAGAGTGTATATCAATGATACCTTAATAAAAAAAAACTTAAATAAATAAATAAATAAAATAAAAGCCATCCATGAAAACCCCACAGTGAACATCGTACTTAATGGTGAAAGACTGAAAGTTTTTCCTTTACAATCAGGAATAAGACAAGGATGCCCATTTTAGCCATTCCATTCAACATGATCCTGGAAGTTCTAGCCAGAGAAATAAGTAAGAAAAAGAAACAAAAGTCATTCACATTAGAAAGGAAGAAGTTAAATTATCTTTGTTCACAGAGTATATGATCTTACTTACATGAGGAAAATGCTAAAGATTCCACCAAAAAAACTGTTAGAACTACTAAATGAATTCAACAAAGTATCAAGATACAAAGTCAACACACCTAAATCTGTTGCATTTCTATACAACTAACAATGAACAATCTGAAAGGAAATTAAGAAAACCAGATTTAAGAAAATGTTAATTTTAAGAAAATTAAGATTCCATTTCTAACAGCATCAAAAAGAATAAAATACTGACTTCCGGGAAGATGGTGGTGTGAGCAGGGCGGCACAAATCTCCCAACACTATATTTATCTACGAAAACACAGAAAATACGTCTATTCCTAAAAGACAGACGAGAATACACAGGAAAGCGCACAGCGTGCAGCTACACCCGAGAGGACTCGGCACCCCAAGAGGCGGGTAAGATACGGAGCTGCGACCCGGCGGGACCCGAGCCCTCCCCCACCCCAGTGCACCGGCGGGAGGAGAGGATTCAGAGCCGGGAGGGAGTGGAAGTGCACCCCGCGAAGCAGCCAGCCCCGGTGATCTGCACGGGGAGCGCTGACCCACATTGCGCAGGGTAGCGGAGGTTGGAGAGACAGAGCGGCAGGATCTGAGCAGGGAACGCGCCAGGGTGCTTGCAGCCGGCTCCCGGGAAGGAAAAAAAAAAGCGCGCGCTTTCTTCAGCGGTCTTAAAGAGACAGGAGCCCAGCGGAGGAGGCGGATCGCCCCAGCACACTCAGCCCAGCAGGCTGGGAGTCCTGGGGAGTTTCAGACGCCTTAGCTGGCAACTGAGGAAGCGTAGCCATACTTAACACTTCTCACTGAGATCAACAGCCTCCTACTCGTTCCCACCCCTGCCAGAGCGATTAAGGGCCCTGCGAAGAGGCACAGTCACAGCTGTGGAATAGTGGGGCAACAGCACCACCTAGAGCATTCCCACAGAATCTACGTCCGGTGGGCTTTTTTTTTTGTTTTTTTGTTTTGTTTTGTTTTTCGTTTTGTTTTTGTTTTTTCTTTTCTTTCTTTTTTTCTTTTTTTCTTCCTTTCTTTCTTTTTTTCTTTTTTTTTCTTTTTTTTTTCTTCTCTTTTTAAAGTCTTAAAGAGCCCAGCTGACATACGTGGCAACTATCAGTGACCAATTATACAGCCATGAAAAGACAGAGGAATATGGTTCAGACCAAAATCAACCAGACAACCCCAGAGAGGGAGTCTGAAGGGATGGAAATGCACAGCCTCCCTGAAAAAGAATTCAGAATAAAAGTCATAAGCATGCTGACGGACCTACAGAGAAATGTGTAAGAGCTGAGGGAGGAAGTGAGGGAACTGAGGAAAGACAATACAGAAATCAGACAAGTGATCGACGGGCTTAACAGCAGAATGGATGAGATGCAAGAGACTGTTAATGGAATAGAAAACAGAGAACAGGAGTACAGAGCAGCTGAGGCAGAGAGAGATAAAAGGATTTCTAGGAATGAAAGAATATTAAGAGAACTGTGTGACCAATCCAAACGGAACAATATTCGCATTATAGGAGTACCAGAGGAAGAAGAGAGAGAAAAAGGGATAGAAAGTGTCTTTGAAGAAATAATTGCTGAAAACTTTCCCTCGCTGGGGAAGGAAGTAGTCTCGCAGTCCACCGAAGCTCATAGATCTCCCAACACAAGGGACCCAAGGAAGACAACACCAAGACACATAATAATTAAGATGGCAAAGATCAAAGATAAAGACAGGGTATTAAAGGCAGCTAGAGAGAGAAAAAAGATCACCTACAAAGGAAAACCCATCAGACTATCATCAGACTTCTCAACAGAAACCTTACAGGCCAGAAGAGAATGGCATGATATATTTAACGTTATGAAACAGAAGGGCCTCGAACCAAGAATATTGTATCCAGCACGATTATCACCTAAATATGATGGGGGGATTAAACAATTTCCAGATAAACGAAAGTTAAGAAAGTTTGCCTCTCATAAAGCACCACTACAGGATATCTTAAATGGACTGCTCTAGATGGAAGCACACCTCAGGCTAAAAAGATGTCACTAGAGAAAAAAAAAATCATAGCAAAGAAAGCAGACCATCCAAATACTAACTAAAGGCAAAGAATAAAACACCTATTATAGAAAGAATGGAGGAGGAGGAATAAGAAGGGAGAGAAATAAAGAAACATCAGACTGTGTTTACAATAACTTAACAAGAAAGTTAGATTGTTAGATAGTAAAGAAGCAACCCTTGAACCTTTGGTAACCACGAATCTAAAGCCAGCAATGGCAATAAGTACATATCTATCAATAATCACCCTAAATGTAAATGGACTGAATGCACCAATCAAAAGACACAGAGTAACAAAATGGATAAAAAAGCAAGACCCATCTATATGCTGCCTACAAGAAACTCACCTCAAATCTAAAGATATACACAGACTAAAAGTGAAGGGATGGAAAAAGATATTTCATGCAAACAACAAAGAGAAAAAAGCAGGTGTTGCAGTACTTGTATCAGACAAAATAGACTTCAAAACGAAGAAAGTAGCAAAAGATAAAGAAGGACATTACATAATGATAAAGGGGTCAGTCCAACAAGAAGATATAACCATTATAAATATATATGCACCCAACACAGGAGCGCCAGCATATGTGAGACAAATACTAGCAGAGTTAAAGGAGGAAATAGACAGCAATGCATTCATCTTAGGAGACTTCAACACACCACTCACTCCAGAGGACAGATCAACCAGACAGAAAATAAGTAAAGACACAGAGGCACTGAACAACACACTAGAACAGATGGACCTAACAGACATCTACAGAACTCTACACCCAAAAGCAGGAGGATACACATTCTTCTGAAGTGCACATGGAACATTTTCCAGAATAGACCACATACTAGGCCACAAAAAGAACCTCAGTAATTTCAAAAATATTGAAATCCTACCAGCCAACTTCTCAGATCACCAAGGTATAAAACTAGAAATAAGTTTTAGAAAGAAATCAAAAAGGCTCACAAATACATGGAGACTTAACAACACTCTCCTAATTAATCAATGGGTTAACGACCAAATCAAAACAGAAATCAAAGAATATATGGAGACGAATGACAACAACAACACAAAGCCACAACCTCTGTGGGACACAGCAAAGGCATTCTAAGAGGAAAGTATATTGCAATCCAGGCCTATTTAAAGAAGGAAGAACATTCCCAAATGAATAGTCTGAAGACACAATTACTGAAATTGGAAAAAGCAGAACAAATGAGGCCCAAGGTCACCAGAAGGAGGGACATAATAAAGATTAAAGAAGAAATAAATAAAATTGAGAAGAATAAAACAATAGAAAAAATCAATAAAACCAAGAGCTGGTTCTTTGAAAAAATAAACAAAATAGATAAACCCCTAGCCAGACTCATTAAGAGAAAAAGAGAATCTACACACATAAACACAATCAGAAATGAGAAAGGAAAAATCACGACGGACCCCACAGAAATACAAAGAATCATAAGAGAATATTATGAGAATCTATATGCTAACAAGCTGGAAAACATAGAAGAAATGGACAACTTCTTAGAAAAATACAACCTTCCAAGACTGACCAAGCAAGAAACAGAAAAACTAAACAGACCAATCACCAGTGACAAAATCGAATTGGTAATCAAAAAAATACCCAAGAACAAAACCCCTGGGCCTGACGGATTCACAGCTGAATTCTACCAGACATATAGAGAAGAAATAACACCGATTCTCCTTAAAGATTTCCAAAAAATAGAAGAGGAGGAAATACTTCCAAACTCATTCTATGAAGCCAGCATCACTCTAATACCAAAACCGGGCAAAGACCTCACCAAAAAAGAAAATTACAGACCAATATCCCTGATGAACGTAGATGCAAAAATACTCAACAAAATATTAGCAAACCGAATTCAAAAATACATCAAGAGGATCATACACCATGATCAAGTGGAATTCATCCCAGGGATGCAAGGATGGTACAACATTCGAAAATCCATCAACATCATCCACCACATCAACAAAAAGAAGAACAAAAACTACATGATCATCTCCATAGATGCTGAAAAAGCATTTGACAAAATTCAGCATCCATTCCTGATTAAAACTCTCAACAAAATGGGTATAGAGGGCAAGTACCTCAACATCATAAAGGCTATATATGACAAACCCACAGCTAACATCATACTTAACGGCGAGACGCTGAAAGCTTTTCATCTAAGATCGGGAACAAGACAAGGATGCCCACTCTCTCCACTGTTATTCAACATAGTACTGGAGGTCCTAGCCCCAGCAATCAGACAAAACAAAGACATACAAGGCATCCAGATTGGTAAAGAAGAAGTCAAATTGTCACTATTTGCAGATGACATGATACTGTACATAAAAAACCCTAAAGATTCCATTCCAAAACTACTAGAACTAATATCTGAATTCAGCAAAGTTGCAGGATACAAAATTAACACACAGAAATCTGTTGCTTTCCTATACACTAATGATGAACTAACAGAAAGAGAAATCAGAAAAACAATTCCATTCACAATTGCATCAAAAAGAATAAAATACCTAGGAATAAACCTAACGAAGGAAGTGAAAGACCTGTACTCTGAAAACTACAAGACACTCCTAAGAGAAATTAAAGAGGACACTAACAAATGGAAATTCATCCCATGCTCTTGGCTAGGAAGAATAAATATTGTCAAAATGGCTATACTACCTAAAGCAATCTACAGATTCAATGCAATCCCTATCAAACTACCAACAGCTTTCTTCAATGAACTGGAACAAATAATTCTAAAATTCATATGGAACCACAAAAGACCCCGAATAGCCAAAGCAATCCTGAGAAGGAGGAATAAAACAGGGGGAATTACACTCCCTGACTTCAAGCTCTACTACAAAGCCACAGTAATCAAGACAATTTGGTATTGGCACAAAAACAGACCCACAGACCAGTGGAACAGAATAGAAAATCCAAACATTAACCCAAACATATACAGTCAATTAATATTTGATAAAAGTGCCTTGGATATACAATGGGGAGATGACAGCCTCTTCAGCAGCTGGTGTTGGAAAAACTGGACAGCTACATGTAAGAGAATGAAACTGGTCTACTGTCTAGCCCCATACACAAAGGTAAACTCAAGGTGGATCAAAGACTTGAATGTAAGTCATGAAACCATAAAACTCTTAGAAAAAAACATAGGCAAAAATCTCTTGGACATAAACATGAGCAACTTCTTCATGAACATATCTCCCCGGGCAAGGGAAACAAAAGCAAAAATGAACAAGTGGGACTATATCAAGCTGAAAAGCTTCTGTACAGCAAAGGACACCATCAGTAGAACAAAAAGACATCCTACAGTATGGGAGAATATATTCATAAAAAACGTATCTGATAAAGGGTTGACATCCAAAATATATAAAGAACTCATGCACCTTAACAAACAGAAAGCAAATAATCCAATTAAGAAATGGGCAGAGGACATGAATAGACACTTCTCCAAAGAAGAAATTCAGATGGCCAACAGGCACATGAAAAGATGCTCCACATCGCTAATCATCAGAGAAATGCAGGTTAAAACCACAATGAGATATCACCTCACACCAGTGAGGATGGCCAACATTCAAAACACAAACAACAACAAATGTTGGCGAGGATGTGGAGAAAAGGGAACCCTCCTACACTGCTGGTGGGACTGCAAATTAGTTCAACCATTGTGGAAAGCAGTATGGAGCTTCCTCAAAAAACTCAAAATAGAAATACCATTTGACCCAGGAATTCCACTCCTAGGAATTTACCCTAAGAATGCAGCAGCCCAATTTGAAAAGGACAGATGCACCCCTATGTTTATTGCAGCACTATTTACAATAGCCAAGAAATGGAAGCAACCTAAGTGTCCATCAGTAGATGAATGGATAACGAAGATGTGGTACATATACACAATGGAATATTAATCAGCCATAAGAAGAAAACAAATCCTACCATTTGCAACAACATGGATGGAACTAGAGGGTATTATGCTCAGTGAAATAAGCCAAGCCGAAAAAGACAAGTATCAAATGATTTCACTCATATGTGGAGTATAAGAACAAAGAAAAAAACTGAAGGAACAAAACAGCAGCAGACTCACAGAACCCAAGAACGGACTAATAGTTACCAAAGGGAAAGGGACTGGGGAAAATGGGCAGGAAGGGAGGGATAAGAGGGAAAAAGGGGCATTACGATTAGCAGATGTAATGTTGGGGGGGCACGGGGAGGGCAGTACAACTCAGAGAAGACAAGTAGTGATTCTATAGCATCTCACTACACTGATGGACAGTGACTGTAATGGGGTTGGTGGGGGACCTGATGAAGGGGTAGTTTAATAATCGTAATATTGCACATGTAATTGTAAATTAATGATAATAAAATAAATTATATTAAAAAAAAAGAATAAAATACTTAGCATATAGCTTAACTAAGGAGGTGAAAGACTTGGACAATGAAAACTTCAAAACAATGATGAAAGAAATTAAAGAAGACATAAATAAATGCAAACACACCGCATATTCATGGATTGAAATACTTAACACTGTTAAGATGTCAGTACTACCCAAAGCAATTTACAGTTCGATCATTATCACAATCCCTGTGACAGTTTTTGCAAAAATAGAAAAAAGCGTGCTGAAATGCATATGGGAATCTCAAGAGACCTTGAATAACCAAAATAATCTTAAAAGAAAAGAACAAAGCTGAAGGATTCACACTTCCTGATTTCAAACTTAAATAAAGCTACTGTAATAAAAATAGCAAACATATAGACCAATGGAATAGATAGATAGCCCAGAAATAAATCCTCACATACATGGTTAAATTATTTTTTATAAGAGTGCCAAGACCATTTCAATGGTTAAAGGAGAGTCTTTCCAACAAATGATGATGGGCAAATTGGATATCTACATGCAAAACAATGAAGTTTCACCCTTACCTAGCACCATAATAAAAAATTAACAAAAAACGAATCAAAGTCTTAAATGTAAGACTTAAAATCTTAAAAGAAAACACAGGGCAAAAGCTTTAAGACATTGGATTTCCCAATGATTTCTTGGATATGACCCCAAAGACAGAGGCAACAAAAGAAAAAATAGACAAGTTGGAAACTTTATAAAAATAAAAAATTTTTGTACATCAAGAGAAAATATCAACAGAGTAAAAAGGCAATTCATAGAAAGGGAGAAAATATTTGCAAATCCTGTACCTAATAAGAGATTAATATTCAGAATATATGGAGAACTCCCAGAACTCAAAAACAAAAATACAAACAACCAATTAAAAAATGGGCAAAGGACTTGAACAGACATTTCTCCAAAGATATATGAATGATCAGTAAGCACAAGAAAAGATGCCACCATCATTAATCACTAGGGGAATGTAAATGAAAATTACAAAGAGATGCCACCTCACAATCATTAGGATGGCTGCTATCAAAAAAAAAAACAGAAAATAATCGCTGGTGAGGATGTGGAGAAAATGGAACCCTTGTGCACTGTTGGCGGGAATGGTACAGCCATTGTGGGAGAGAGTGGTGTTTTTTAAAAAATGTAAAAGTAGATTTACCACAAGATCCAGCAATTCTAGATATATGCCCCAGAGAATTGAAAGCAGATATTGGTACACCCATGTTCATAGAAGCAATATTCACAATTGCTAAAATGTGGAAACAAACCCAAGTGTCCATTAACAGATAAATGATAAAATATGGTAATTACATACCATGGAGTATTATTTAGCCTTAAAAAGAAAGGGAATTTTGACACATGCTACAACATAGATGAACTTTAAAGAACAATGAATAAGCCAGTCACAAAAGGACAAATAGTCTTATTCCACTTACATGAGGAACTAGAGTAGTCAAAATCACAGAAACAAAAAGTAGAATGTTGGTTGCCAGGAGCTGGGAGAAAGCAGAATAGAAGTTACTGTTTTATGGGCTTAGAGTTTCAGTTTTACAAGATGAAAAGAGTTCTGGAGACAGATTGTGGTGATGACGGTTGCACATTATGAATGTATCTTGTATCATTGAAGTGTACATTTAAAAGTGGTTATGATGGTGAATTTTGTTGTCTATTTTACCACAAAAAAAATTTTGGAAAAAAATGTAAAAATAAAAAACTACCCGAAGCTATTATCTTAAAAATAAAAAAAGAGGAAAACAAACATTAAAATGTAGGGAGGAGCATAAAATTCTAAACAGTAGAGAAATGGAACAAGCATTAATATTGTAATTTTAGATTAAAGAAAAACAATGCTGATGAGATATTGAGAAAACATTCATGTTACAGTAATGTGTATCATATTGTTATGTTGTTGTAATATATTTACACATATATACACAGTTGGAAAAAGTCTAGAAGGGAATGCACCAAACTGTTAAGAGTGGTATTCCCTGGGTAGTGGGATTTTAGGTGATTTTGATTTCTGTTTATATTTTCTAAAATAAGCATGTATTATGTAAGAAAAGTCAGTATGTTTTTAAAAATCAAGTCAACTACGAAAAAAATTTTTAACCTCAGGTGACTATGTTAAACACTTATTGAAAAGGGATGAAGAAAGTAGGGAGAGGTTTTCAGTCTAATCTAATTCAAAGCTAAATTTATTAAATACCTAGTTTCCCAAAATCATTCAGTATGAGTGTGCAATACATTGGTGGACAGATTTAGTTTCTGAGTCTTTAATTGTAATGGTGACTTTCAGAAAGTAGTTTTTTCCTATTTAAACAAAATTGGGTTATCTACTTTCTCCCCAACTGGAATTAAAACACTAGTCCAAAACTCAATACCTTAAATCCAAAGACTAATTCCTATTTAAATTCGTGCAGCACCAATGGTAGGAATACCGAGTCATTCTTTATAAACAGTAATTACTTCGGCTGAAGAGCAACTATGCATGGAAGTAAAACAAAAATCTAACTAACGAGCATCATTCTGAGATTAAGAGCCACAGTGAATAATTTTGAAATTGCCCTCAGAATGACGCAAAGATAACGAGACACGGGATTGATTTTTATTGACTATGAAGAACAAAATCATCCAAAATGGCACACAAAACACCGAACTAAAAATACAGGACCAAAACCCACGAGCCGAGCGCAATTCCTTCTGACACCTATCCGCCCTCTACCCAAGTCCGTTCCTCTGCTTCTGGCGGGTCCAGGTCGCGACTTCCCCCAGCTGATTCAGGGCCGCAATCCTCCACCGGAAAGCCCTGCAAACAGGACAGCGAACTTAGCTTTGCCCCGCCTTCCCCGCCAGGCCACGCCCCTGTCGCGTACCCCTGGGCACCCGTCACTGAGCCAGTCGGGGGCGAGCTGGAGGCACGGAGGGGTCTGTTGCGCAAGCCCAGGAAGCCAGGCTGAGAGTAGGGGAGAGGCCTCTGCGGCGCGCTGCAGACCGTGAGGCGCGGCGTTCGGCGGGCTCCTTCCCGGAAGCGGAAGCCTGGGGGCGGGCCGAGCGCGGCTTGTAGTCCAAGGCGGTTAATTCCTTTTATCGTTCTGTTTTGCTTCCCTCCGTCTGCGCTTCTCAGAGGCCGCGGGACAATGGTCAGGTCTGGATCTCGACCGGGCCAGGTGAGGGCTGCGCACCTGAGGCGTCCACTGTGGGGGTGGAGAGGGACTGAGGAGATTCTCGGGCCGGGAGAAGTGCAAAACGATTTGAAAAAAAAACACAAAGAAAATGCGGCGGCATTAAAAATGTTGCGAAAGGGGGGTTGGGACACCTAGTCTCAACTTCGGACCACAGCCGCCCAGTGTATTCTGAGGTAGATGTATATTCTGATTTAATCGCTGTAGCCTTCCAGAGCGCTGGCTGCGGGGTAGGCCTGGGTTCGAGGACAGCCTCCGCCGCTGGGTCGTGTGGCTTGACTTCTCCAAGGTTCAGTGCATTGTTGCATCGGATCCAAGTTTTGGCTCTTCCACCAAGTGTCGCTATTATCTGATTTTCTGTCACAAATGCTGGTATTTTACTACTAGTTTAAAATGTCCCCCAGTTAGTGTCCCTGCTTTTAGCCATATTCCTCCCCTCATTGTAACTAAATGATTCTCTTTTCTGCTTAAAATGCATGCCCCTCGTTGTAACTAAATGATTCTCTTTTTTGCTTAAAATCCGACAGTGGAATACTTCCTTTTCAAGATAAAAATCTCAGTTCTTGGCCTGTCGGTACGGCCATTTTTTTATCCGGCCCTTGCATTCCTTACCAGCCCCCGCGCCCGTTCCGATAATATCCAGCACTGTTCACGCATTTGTTACGCGGTGTCCTGGATGCCTGGTGCTCTTGTACGCTTCCATGTCTGCACTTGCTGTCCTGCCTCGAATGCCCTTCTATCCCAGATATATCCCCTTTCCATCCTTCCCTTCAGCTCAGAGGCCTCCTCTAGAAGCCTTGCCTAGAACTCTAACATCGTTAATGTTGGGGTGCCCCTTGGCACCCCTTTCGTGCTCTGTACTAAACTTTATCAAACCACTTTTCAGGCTAGAGACATTGCTAATCTTTCTACCTCCCTTGCTGCACAATTTATATCTTCAGGGTCAAGGGCAGCACGTGGCATACGGTAGATCTTTAAAGAATGAATCAACTATTCCTCACACAGACTCACTACTTAGAGGGAGTGACCTTACTCTCTAAATATATCCACCTTTTGGGGGAATGTCTTTATTGATCAACTCACCTACAAATACTATCTTTCTTATTAATGTGAATCTGACACTTTTTTCAAGACTTGGCTCAAGACTTTGTGAGTACTTCCAGACCATCCTCACCCTTACAAGAACTTTCTCTTATATTGAATGAAGTTAGAATATGTGCATTCAGCAAGGGGGGAAAACATGGCTTTTGTAGTCACAGTCATCTACAGATTCAAATTCTATTTCTGCCACTATTACTGTAGTGATAGTAAGCAAAGTACATTTTACTTCTCCGAGGCTTGTTTCCCTCAGCTATAAATATAAAGTAAGGGTAAAAAGATTAAAAATTCTGCCTCAAAGAATTGGAGAGATTAAATGAGAGAACCTGGTAAAAACAGCTATGTCACTCTTGGCATAAATGTACAACAAAATTTAGTCCCCTTAAAAACACTTGATTTACCCATCTTAATGATAATAACAATTAACATTTACATAGCACTTACGTGGCAAGTACTACTCTAGGCGCTTTTGTGTAGTACATAAAATTACTCATTTAATCTTCACAATACCTTAATGAGGTAGAAAGTCTTATCATCTCCCATTTTATAGATGAAGAAACTGAAGGATGGAGAGTTCAAATAATTTCCCTGCTATTACACAACCAGTTACTGGAGACAGGACTCAGACCCATATATCTTGTGCCAGAGTCCATTCTTTTAAACATTATTCTGTATTTAGTTAAATGGACGACTTCGAACAGGCCACCTTTCTGAAATTTAGGTTCCTACCTCACAGAAATAATACCAACTCATTGGGTGTGGGTTAAGTGGAAGTGAAAGGCTTTAGTACACTCTAAATAATTCTACAAATTAATTTTATCTTGCACTTCTTGGTAGGAGATAAAACTTCTCACAGATGCTTAAATTCTTCTCAAATAGCAAAGAAAAAGCTTTATGATAATATCCAGTGGATATAAACATGAGATAAAGCAAATTGTCATGCACTGTGATTAGGGGCACTCCTGTTGGATAGTGTTTTTGTAGTTTGTATCAAGGGTCTTTAAATGACTAATAGCCTTTCACTGAATAAAATAAGCCTTTAATCCTTAATATGAAAAGGCTATTTTTCAGTATATAGAAAGGTGTATTTCAGGGTTTTTTTTCAATTGTGAAAAATACAAAGCAAATCAAGGGCATGTTACTTTACTTCCACTCAAGGAAATAGTGTATGACCATTAAAAAAGTTTGAAGATATGTTAATATGGAAAAATACTTAACACAAGATTCAAAATTGCAACTACCTAGTTAGGACTAAGTAAATAATCCATTTTGAAAAAAGATTGGAAGTCCCAGTAACAAAGTACTTCTAGTGCCTAGATTGTGGTTTCTTGTTCCACTTAAAAGGAACCATGGCTTCTTGAAGAAATGGTCAACTCCAAGGCCATGGCAAAGAAACTGTAAGATGAGCCAAGATACATCAAAATAAAAACATCTGCACAGCAAAGGAAACAACAGAGTGAAAGGCAATTTATAGAATGGGAAAAAATATTTGTAAGCTGTATATCTGATAAAGGGTTAATATCAAAAACATAAGGAACTCTTCTGACTCAATGGCAAAAAAATCAAATAACCTGATTAAAAAATGGGCAAAGGCAATTTGAAAAGGACAGATGCACCCCTATGTTTATTGCAGCACTATTTACAATAGCCAAGAAATGGAAGCAACCTAAGTGTCCATCAGTAGATGAATGGATAAAGAAGATGTGGTACATATACACAATGGAATATTATTCAGCCATAAGAAGAAAACAAATCATACCATTTGCAACAACATGGATGGAGCTAGAGGGTATTATGCTCAGTGAAATAAGCCAAGCCGAAAAAGACAAGTATCAAATGATTTCACTCATATGTGGAGTATAAGAACAAAGAAAAAATACTGAAGGAACAAAACAGCAGCAGACTCACAGAACCCAAGAACGGACTAATAGTTACCAAAGGGAAAGGGACTGGGGAAAATGGGCGGGAAGGGAGGGATAAGAGGGAAAAAGGGGCATTACGATTAGCAGATGTAATGTTGGGGGGGGTACGGGGAGGGCAGTACAACTCAGAGAAGACAAGTAGTGATTCTATAGCATCTCACTACGCTGATGGACAGTGACTGTAATGGGGTTGGTGGGGGGGACCTGATGAAGGGGTAGTTTAATAACTGTAATATTGCACATGTAATTGTAGATTAATGATAATAAAATAAATTATATTAAAAAGGGCAAAGGGCTGAGCAGACATTTCTTCAAAGAAGACACAAATGGCCAATAAGCACATGAAAAGATGCTCGACGTTACTAATAGTCAGGGAAATACAAATCAAAACCACAAAGATGTATCATCTCCCACTTCTTAGGATGGCTAATTATCAGAAAAAGTGTTAGCAAGTATGTGGAGAAATTGGAACCCTTGTACACTTTTGGTAGGAATATAAAATGGTATAGCCACTATGGAAACCAGTATGAAGGTTCCACAAAAAATTAAAAGTACAATTAATTATATGATCCAGCAATTCTACTTCTGGGTGTTTAACCAAAAGAAATGAGAAATGGGATCTTGAAGAAATTTTGCACTCATACTCATTGCAGCATTATTCACAATAAGCAAGATGTGCAAACAACCAAATGTCTATTGATGGGTGAATGGATAAAGAAAATGTGCTACAAAACACAATGGAGTATTCAGACTTAAAAAAAAAGAAAGAAATAATAACGGGGTACATGGATGAACCCTGAGAATATTACTAAGTGAAATCAGCCAGGCACAGAAGGACAGATATCTCATCATTCCACTTACATCAGGGATCTAAAAACATCAAACTAATAGAAGCAGAGAGCAGAATAGTAGAAGCCAGGGCTAGGGGGAGAGTGAGATGAGTTGCTATTCAATGTGTATAAAGTTTCAGTTATGCAAGATTAAGTTCTAGAGATCTGTATAACACCATACTTACAGTTAACAGTACTATATTTTACACTTAAAAATTTGTTAAGGGAGAGCCCACATTGTGTTCTTACTACAATGGAGAAAAAAAACTGAGATGAGCCTAGAGCTCAGAAAGTAAAGAATAGCTCATAATGACGTGAAAACAATACAGAAGTCAGTTTGAAGAGACTCCTACTGACAGAATCGGGGATCAGGGACAATTGGAGCATCTAAAATAATGATGATAATGGATCATAACCCACTGAATAAAATAGGAATCAGTGAGTCCACACTAACAATGAAGGAAAAGTGCTTATCTAAAAAGTTGAATGCCAACTAATGTAGAAGGAATGATGTTAGAAAAATCACCATTTGACAAATAAGGCAAGAATCAGTGGATGCTAAAACTAGTGGGTGAAAGTTTGATGAATAGGATATCTGCATAATCTCAAAGTATCTCCCCACAAAGTGAAAAACTTGGCAGATTGCATCTGAATAAAGTTTACATCACTAGTAATGGGACAAACTGATACCATGTGCCTACTCATTGAGAGCACAACTCCCCTTTTGTGGTATTCTTGCCAAAAATGCACAACCTGAATCTAATGAGGAAACATCAGACCAGTCTAAATGGCCAGTGGGACATTCTCCAACTGGGTTGCACGTTTAAATATGTCAAGGTTATAAAAGACAGTGAGTGATAGACAACCTGGGAACTGTTTCAGATTACAGACTAGAGATATGACAATTTAATGCAACATGATCCCAAATTGGACATGGGTCAGAATTTTTTTTCTATAAAGGACGTTGGGATAATTGCACAATGTGAATAAGGTCTGTAGATAAGGTTATCATATAATATAAATGTCAATTTTCTGACTTTGGTCATTATACCATGGTTATATGAGAGAGTGGCTTCTTTTAGGAAATATTTAGGAGTGAGTATTTAAATACAAAGGGGTACCATATCTGCAACTTACCCTAAAGTGATTCAGACAAAAAATAATATATATATTCTGAAAGAGAACATGGCATGTGTAATAAAATGTGAATAGTTGGGAAATCTGGGTGACGTATCTGTAGAAATTCTTTGTAATATTATTTCAAAATAAAAATAGAAAAAAAGGAAGTGTGGCAATCTGATAGCTCCTGGAGCAGGCTGCTTTTATCCTGGGTAATTTTATGATTTTCTATATATAGCCACATGTGTTTTTTGGAGAAATATCATATACAATCTTCAAATTAGGCCATACATTTTCTCAGACAGTATACTTTTTAAATTTTGAAAGATAATAATTGTGGTAGTTGTTTTGGACTTGGTCCAGGGCATAGCAGCACTACAGTTTGGGATTTATTAGGGTTCCAGACTGGACACCAACATATATATACTGAAGGGAAAGACTCTGAAGATGTCACGCAGGGACCAGCAGAGCTACGTTCTGTGGGATACTATTTCCTGAAATATGGTTCTCATTTTTGGCTTCCTGACTTCATATTCCAAGTGGAGAAGTCTAATTCTGTCAAGCCAATTTTTAAAAATGTGTTTCAACATTTTTAGGAACAGGGACTATTCAAGCAAATAGTACAGTATTATATAATCCCAGAAAGTTTAAATAGTTACTGCTCAAAATTATCTTGGGATGAAATATGTAAACATGTCAAGAATAATCATAACTGTAACTGCCAACAGTGACGACTAAGGGTGCAATGCGGGAGTGAGTAGGGGAAAACTCATGTCTTTTAAAAATTGTAGTTAAGGAAGAGATTATACTTCTGATATAAAAGGGTATGCCAGTACTTATCTAATATAAATGGTATACCAAGATATAAAAAGATATACCATGGAAAGTTTCCCTTCTGGCTCTGTCTCCAGATTCTCAGTTTCCCTTCCCAGAGACTACAGTTAACTGTTTCTTGCATAACTCAAGATACTGGGTGCATGTTAAATGCTTAATTTTTCTTCCTTCTACACAAAACATAGCCTACTTACTTTACTTTTAATATAATTAAAAAAAAATTTTTTTATTTTGGTATCGTTAATGTAAACCACTTGAACAACATTATGGTAACTAGACCCACTATTATCAAGTCCCCCCACAAACCCCACTACAGTCACTGTCCATCAGCGAAGTAAGATGCTATAGAATCATTACTTGTCTTCTCTATAAATGCGGCCTTTCCCGTGTCCCCCGCCACTGCATTACGTGTGCTAATCATAATGCCCCTTTCGCCCCTTCCCACCAATCCTCTCCAATTCCATTCCCTTTGGTAACTGTTAGTCCATTCTGGGGTTCTGTTAGTCTGCTGCTGTTTTGTTCCTTCCATTTTTTCTTTGATCTTCTACTCCACAGATGATTAAAATCATTTGATACTTGTCTTTCTCTGCCTGGCTTATTTCACTGAACATAATACCCTCTAGCTCCATCCATGTTATTGCAAATGGTAGGATTTGTTTTCTTCTTATGGCTGAATAATATTCCATTGTGTATATGTACCACATCTTCTTAATCAATTCATCTACTGATGGACACTTAGGCTGCAACCATTTCTTGGCTATTGTAAATAGTGCTGCGATAAACATAGGGGTGCATATGATTTTTGAATCTGAGAACTTATATTTAGGTAAATTCCATGGAGTGGGATTCCCGGGTCAAATGGTATTTCTATTTTGAGTTTTTTGAGGAACCTCCATACTGCTTTCCACAGTGGTTGAACTAATTTGCAGTCCCACCAGCAGTGTAGGAGGGTTCCCTTTTCTCCACATCCTCGCCAACATTTGTTGTTTATCTTTTGGATGTTGGCCATCCTAACTGGTGTGAGGTGATATCTCATTGTGGTTTTAATTTGCATTTCTCTGATGACTAGTGATGTGGAGCATCTTTTCATGTGCCTGTTGGCCATCTGAATTTCTTCTTAGGAGAGGTGTCTGTTAAGCTTCTCTGCCCATTTTTTAATTGGCTTATTTGCTTTTTGTTGAGGTGTGTGAGCTCTTTATATATTTTGGATGTCAACCCCTTTTCGGATATGTCATTTATGAATATATTCTCCCATACTGTAGGATATCTTTTTGTTCTACTGATGGTGTCCTTTGCTGTACAGAAGCTTTATACTTTGATATAATGCCACTTGTTCATTTTTGCTTTTGTTTCCCTTGCCCGGGGAGATATGCTCATGAAGAAGTTGCTCATGTTTATGTCCAAGAGATTTTTGCCTATGTTTTTCTCTAAGAGTTTTATGGTTTCATGACTTACATTCAAGTCTTTGATCCATTTTGAGTTTACTTTTGTGTATGCAGTTAGACAATAATCCAGTTTCATTCTCTTACATGTAGCTGTCCAATAGTGTGAATACCAGCTGTTGAAGAGGCTATCTTTTCCCCATTGTATACCCATGGCTCTTTTATCATATGGTAATTGACCCTATATGCTTGAATTTATATCTGGGTTCCCTATTCTGTGTCACTGGTCTATGGGTCTGTTCTTGTGTCAGTACCAAATTGTCTTGACTATGTGGCTTTGTAGTAGAGCTTGAAGTCAGGGAGCGTAATTCCCCCTGCTTTACTCTTCCTTTTCAGGATAGCTTTGGGTATTCGGGGTCTTTTGTCATTCCATATGAATTTTGGAACTATTTGCTCTAGTACATTGAAGAATGCTGTAGGTATTTTGATAGGGATTGCATTGAATCTGTAGATTGGTTTAGGCAGGGTGGCCATTTTGACAATATTAATTCTTCCTAGCCAAGAGCATGGGATGAATTTCCGCTTATTAGTGTCCTCTTTAATTTCTCTTAAGAGTGTCTTGTAGTTTTCTGGGAATAGGTCTTTCACCTCTTTGGTTAGGTTTCTTCCTAGGTATTTTATTCTTTTTTATGTGATTGTGAATGGAATTGTTTTCCTGATTTCTCTTTCTGCTAGTTCATTGTTAGTGTATAGGAATGCAGCAGATTTCTGTGTATTAATTTTGTATCATACAACTTTGCTGAATTCAGATATTAGATCTAGTAGCTTTGGAGTGGATTCTTTAAGGTTTTTTATGTACAACATCATGTTGTCTGCAAACAGTGATAGTTTAACTTCTTCCTGGCCATCTGGTTGCCTTTTATTTCTTTGTGTTGTCTGATTGCTGTTGCTAGGACCTCCAGAACTATGTTGTATAAAAGTGGGGAGAGTGGGCATCCTTGTCTTGTTCCCGATCTTTTAAAGGAAAAGCTTTCAGCTTCTTGCTGTTAAGTATAATGTTGGCTGTGGGTTTGTCATATATGGCCTTTATTATGTTGAGGTGCTTGCCCTCTATACCCATTTTGTGGAGAGTTTTTATCATGAGTGGATGTTAAATTTTGTGAAATGCTTTTTCAGCATTTATGGAGGTGATCATGTGGTTTTTGTCCTTCTTTTTGTTGATGTAGTGGATGATGTTGATGGATTTTCTAATGTTGTACCATCCTTGCATTCCTGGGATGAATCCCACGTGATCATGCTGGATGATCTTTTTGATGTATTTTTGAATTCGGTTTGCTAATATTTTGTTTAGTATTTTTGCATCTATGTTCATCAGGGATATTGGTCTGTAATTTTCTTTTTTTGTGGTGTCTTTGCCTGGTTTTGGTATTAGAGTGATGTTGGCCTTGTACAATGAGTTGGGAGTATTCCCTCCTCTTCTACTTTTTGGAAAACTTTAAGGAGGATGGGTATTATATTAGGTCTTCACTAAATCTTTGATAAAATTCAGCAATGAAACCATCTGTTCCAGGCTTTTTCTTCTTAGGTAGTTTTTTGATTACCAATTCAATTTCTTTGCTGGTTATTGGTCTATTCATATTTTCTGTTTCTTCCTGGGTCAGCCTTGGAAGGTTGTATTTTTCTAGAAAGTTGTCCATTTCTTCTACGTTATCCAGTTTGTCAGCATATAATTTTTCATGGTATTCTCTCATAATTCTTTGTATTTCTGTGGTATCCATAGTGATTTTTCCTTTCTCGTTTCTGGTTCTGTTTATGTGTGTAGACTCTTTTTTTCTTGATAAGTGTGGCTAGGGGTTTATCTATTTCGTTTATTTCCTCAGAGAACCAGCTCCTGCTTTCATTGATTCTTTCTATTGTTTTATTCTTCTCAATTTTATTTATTTCTGCTTTAATCTTTATTATGTCCCTCCTTCTACTGACTTTGGGCCTCATCTGTTCTTCCTTTTCTAGTTTCATTAATTGTGTGTTTAGACGGTTCATTTGGGATTGTTCTTCTTTCCTGAGGTAGGCCTGTATTGCAATATATTTCCCTCTTAGCACAGCTTTTGCAGCATGCCACAGATTTTATGGTGTTGAATTATTGTTGTCATTTGTCTCCATATATTGCTTGATCTCTGTTTTTATTTGGTCATTGATCCATTGATTATTTAGGAGCATGTTATTAAGCCTCCATGTGTTTGTGGGCTTTTTCTTTTTCCTTGTGTAATTTATTTCTAGTTTCATACCTTTGTGATCTGAGAAGCTGGTTGGTACAATTTCAGTCTTTTTGAATTTACTGAGGTTCTTTTTGTGGCCTAGTATATGATCTATTCTTGAAAATGTTCCATGTGCACTTGAGAATATGTGTATCCTGTTGCTTTTGGATGGAGTGTTCTGTAGATGTCCGTTAAGTCCATGTGTTCTAATATGTTGTTCAGTGCCTCTGTCTCTTTATTTATTTTCTGTCTGGTTGATCTGTCCTTTGGAGTGAGTGGTGTGTTGAAGTTTCCTAAAATGAATGCATTGCGTTCTGTTTCCCCCTTTAATTCTGTTAGTATTTGTTTCACATCTGTTGGTGATCCTGTGTTGGGTGCATAGATATTTATAATAGTTATATCCTTTTGTTGGACTGACCCTTTTTTCATTACATAATGTCCTTCTTTGTCTCTTGTGACTTTCTTTGTTTTGAAGTCTATTTTGTCTGACACAAGTACTGCAACTCCTGCTTTTTTTCTCACTATTACTTGCATGAAATATCTTTTTCCATCCTTTACTTTCAGTCTGTGTATGTCTTTGGGTTTGAAGTGAGTCTCTTGTAAGCGGCATATAGATGGGTCTTGTTCTTTTGTCTATTCAGTAACTCTATGTCCTTTGAGTGCATTCAGACTATTTACATTTAGGGTGATTATTGATAGATATGTACTTATTGCCATTGTATATTTTAGATTCATGGTTACCAAAGGTTCAAGGGTAATTCCCTTACTGTCTAACAGTTTAATTTAACTCACTTCATATGCTTTTATAAACACAACCTGAATCTTTTTTTTTCCTCCTTTTTCTTCCTCCTGCATTCTTTGTATGTTATGAATCATGTTCTGTACTCTTTGTCTAGCCCTTGGGTGACATCTATTTTGCCTCAGGAATACTTCCATCTATAGGAGTCCCTCCAAAATGCACTGTAGAGGTGGTTTGTAGGAGGTAAATTCTCTCAGCTTTTCCTTATCTGAAAATTGTTTTATCCCTCCTTCTAATTTAGATGATAACCTTACCAGGTAGAGTATTCTTGATTCAAGACCCTTCTGCTTCATTGCATTAAATATATCATGCCACTCCCTTCTGGCCTGTAAGGTTAGTGTTGGGAAGTCTGATGGTAGTCTAATGGGTTTTCCTTTGTATATGATCTTTTTTCTCTCTCCAGCTGCTTTTAAAAGTCTGTCTTTATTCTTGATCTTTGCCATTTTAATTAGTATATGTCTTGATGCTGTCTTCCTTGGGTCCCGTGTGTTGTGAGATCTGTGCACCTCCATGGCTTGAGGGTCTATGTCCTTCCCCAGATTGGGGAAATTTTCAGCAATTACCTCCTCAGTAACACTTTCTGTCCCTTTTTCTGTCTCTTCTTCTTCTGGTACCCCTGCAATGCGAATATTGTTCCGTTTGGATAGGTCACACAGTTCTCTCAATATTCTTTCATTCTTAGAGATCCTTTTTTCTCTCTGTGCCTCAGCTTCTTTGTATTCCTCTTCTCTAATTTCTATTCCATTTACCGTCTCTTCTACTACATCTAATCTGCTTTTAAATCCCTCCATTGTATGTTTCATTTCAGATAATGAATTTCTTACCGATTGAGTGTCTGACTTAAATTCGTTCCTGAGTTCTTGAATATTTTTCTGTACCTCCATAAGCATGTTTATAATTTTTATTTTGAACTCTCTTTCAAGAAGATTGGTGAGTTCAGTTTCATTTGGCCCTTTTTCGGGGTTTGTGAGATTTTGGTCTGAACTATGTTCTTTTGACATTTCATATTTCTGTGTGGTGCCCAGTAGTGTGCAGAAATTCCAGTCTCTGGAGCTGCTCAGCCCCTAGTGTGAGGTTGCGGATCGTAGGGGAGCAGAGCTGGTGCCTGGGGGGAGGAAAGATCTGTTTCCTGATTCTCGTATGCAGTGCTTGTCTCCAGCATCAGAGCCAGTGGGCCAAGCACACACATGTAAGCCTCTGTGCTTTGCGTCTCTAACTGTTGTAGGCGGCACCTCCCTCTGCCTGGCCTGACACTAGCCCAGAGACTGCCAGTTTGCAAACCGGTGCCAGCAGGCTAGGAGGAAGGTGCAGCAGGCTGCATGTCACAGTGGGGTCTCGGAGCTGAGTAGACAGCCAGGGTAATAGAGCACCTGAAGCTCCTCAAAGTTCCCAACCAGCTGGGCAGAGTGTGCCTAGGCAACCTTGTCCAGCTCTCCCTTCTCCCATGCATGAAGCTCCGTGCAAACCCTGCCCCTTCAGCAGCCCTCTCGCTGCTAGAAAGCGTCTCAGACTGCCTGCCTTTCCTCTGACACAGAGTGGCCGGATGTGGATCCCCTCCTCCACAAATGGCGGGAATGTCAGTCTCTCAAGCACTCTGCCTGTCCAAGCTCCCCAACATCCAGAGCACCACACAATATAGGTTTCTGCTCACAAAGCAGATCTCCAGGGCTAGGTGTTCAGCAGTCCTGGTCTCCCACCCCCTCCCCGCTCTGTTTCTCTTCCTCCAGCTGGTGAGCTGGGGTGGGGGAAGGGCTTGGTCCTGCTGGATTAATGCTTTTGTACATTACCCTGTTTCATGAGGTCTGCTCTGTTCGTGAGGTCTGTATGCAGTCTTGCTCAGCCTTGTTTCTTGTTGCTGTTTTAGGGTTAGTTGTATTAATTAACTATGTTTGTACTGTTTGTGGTTTTGGGAGGAGTTGTCTGTGTCACCTCTAATGCCACCATCTTGAATCAAATTAATATAATTTTTTAAAAATACCATTGTTATGTGAGTTTCTAAAAAGAGAGATTGAGAGGATAAATTGTAGATAAAGAAGAATTGTAGAGTTTTCATGTGCTGGTATTGTAAGGCATTCTAAAGAATGTGGATAGATACAATCAGAGTTTTGAAGTCTGTGCTGTACCTTCAATTAACTTACATGTTTTGAAGTTTTTGGGAATGTAGACCATTATCAGAGATTTTTGAGTGTAGTCCAAATTTAAGTACTTTTTGTAGAAATAGTATATCAACTTCATCTTCAATAGACAATGATCTTAAGTAGATTGTATGAGCTTCTTGATATTTATACAGAATATTTGTAATAGCCCAGTTGTAACTGCAGATTTTTAGGATATATTGTAGTTATAAAACAATAACATGGTACATACATAAAATGGAATATTAGTCTTAAAAAGAAGGAAATTTTGACACATGATACAAAATGGATGAAGCTTGAAGATTACACTAAAGTGAAATAAGCCAGTCACAAAAGGACAAATACTGTATGATTCCACTTAGATTTTGTGGTTCGTAGAGTAGTCAGATTCATAGAGACAGAATGTAGAGCAGTGGTTGCCAGGGGTTCAGGGAAGAAGGGGATGGGAAACTAATGTTTAATGGGTACAGAATTTCAGTTTGAATGATGAAAAAGTTCTGGTGATGGATGGTGGTGATGACTGAACAACATTGTGAATGTACATAATGGTACAGAATCATACACTTAAAAATAGCTAAAATGGTAAATTTTATGTATGTTTCACCACCACCACAACAACAAAAAAGGAAACGATCAGGTTTTGTCAAGACAGAATATTGAGATGGTAATCGAAAAACACTTGTATGTTTACTATAATTTAATGCATTCTCTTATAGATGTTATCATCAGGAAAGCCCACGGGACCTGCTAAATTAAAGAAAGGGTAAGTACCTACAGACATCTATAACTTCAAAAAATCTTAACAGGTTTTTCAGGTATTTGGGCTGGACTGAGTTTACCCTACCCCAGGAAACTAGACGGGTCCCTCCCTACTTGCACAAACTCTGGCGAGTTTCTTTACCCATGTCGATCATTTTAGTGTGTAATAATCTTTACAATCTTCATAAAGTCCTGTATTAATCCATCTTATACATGGTTGGACAAGCTTTCTTATACAACCTTTGCTGGAAAAAAAATGATACTTTTTGACACTTTGGATACAATATGTGTTATTATTTTTTTGGTATTGTTTTGGTATCATTAATGTACAATTACTTGAAAAACATTATGGATATTAGACCCCCTATTATCAAGTCCCCCCCACATACCCCATTACAGATACTGTCCATCAGCATAGTAAGATGCTATAGAATCATTACTTGTCTTCTCCATAAATACTGCCTTTCCCGTGTCCCACCATGCTACATTACGTGTGCTAATCGTAATGCCACCTTTTCCAATTTATCCCTCCCTTCCCACCCATCCTCCCCAGTCCATTTCCCTTTGGTAACTGTTAGTCCATTCTTGGGTTCTATGTGTCTGCTGCTGTTTTGTTCCTTCAGTTTTTGCTTTGTTCTTATACTCTACGGATGAGTGAAATCATTTGATATTTGTCTTTCTCTGCCTGGCTTATTTCACTGAGCATAATACCCTCTAGCTCCATCCATGTTATTGCAAATGGTAGGATTTGTTTTCTTCTTATGGCTGAATAATATTCCATTGTGTATATATACCATATCTTCTTTATCCATTCATCTACTGATGGACACTTAGGTTGCTTCCATTTCTTGGCTATTGTACATAGTGCTGCGATAAACATAGGGGTGCATATGTCTTTTTCAAACTGGGCTGCTGTATTCTTAGGGTAAATTCCTAGGAGTGCAATTCCTGGGTCAAATGGTATTTCTATTTTGAGTTTTTTGAAGAACCTCCATACTGCTTTCCACATTGAACTAGTTTACATTCCCACCAGCAGTGTAGGAGGGTTCCCCTTTCTCCACATTCTTGCCAACATTTGTTGTTTGTCTTTTGGATGTTGGTCATCCTCACTGGTGTGAGGTGATATGTCATTGTGGTTTTAATTTGCATTTCTCTGATGATTAGTGATGTGCAGCATCTTTTCATGTGCCTGTTGGCCATCTGAATTTCTTCTTTGGAGAGGTGTCTGTTCAGCTTCTCTGCCCATTTTTTAATTGGCTTATTTGCTTTTTGTTTGTTTATATAATTTGGATGTCAACCCCTTATCGGATATGCCATTTATGAATATATTCTCCCATCCTGTAGGATGTCTTTTTGTTCTACTGATGGTATCCTTTGCTGTACAGAAGCTTTTTAGTTTGATATAGTCCCATGTGTTCATTTTTGCTTTTGTTTCCCTTGCCCGGGGAGATATGTTCACGAAGAAGTTGCACATATTTATGTCCAAGAGATTTTAGCCAATATTTTTTTTCCAAGAGTTTTATGGTTTCAGGACTTACATTCACGTCTTTGATCCACTTTGAGTTTACTTTTGTGTATGGGGTTAGACAGTAATCCAGTTTCATTCTCTTACATGTAGCTGTCCAGTTGTGCCATCACCAGCTATTGAAGAGGCTGTTATTTCCCCATTGTATATCCATGGCTCTTTTATTGTATATTAATTGACCATATATGCTTGGGTTTATATCTGGGCTCTCTAGTCTGTTACGTTGATCTATGGGTCTGTTCTTGTGCCAGTACCAAATTGTCTTGATTACTGTGGCTTTGTAGTAGAGTTTGAAGTCAGGGAGCGAGATCCCCCTGCTTTATTCTTCCCTCTCAGAATTGCTTTTTCTATTCAGGGTCTTTTTTCATTCCATATGAATTTTAGAACTATTTGCTCTAGTACATTGAAGAATGCTGTAAGTATTTTGATACGGATTGCATTGAATCTGTAGATTGCTTTAGGCAGGATGGCCATTTTGACAGTATTAGTTCTTCTACCCAAGAGCATGGGATGAATTTCCATTTCTTAGTGTCCTCTTTTATTTCTCTTAAGAGTGTCTTTTAGTTTTCAGGGTATAGGTCTTTCACTTCCTTGGTTAGGTTTATTCCTAGGTATTTTATTCTTTTTGATGCAATTATGAATGCAATTGTTTTCCTGATTTTTCTTTCTGCTAGTTCATTGTTAGTGTATAGGAATGCAACAGATTGCTGTGTATTAATTTTGTATCCTGCAACTTTGCTGTATTCAGATATTAGATCTAGTAGTTTTGGAGTGGATTCTTTAGGGTTTTTTATGTACAATATCATGTCATCTGCAGACAGGGACACTTGTCTTGTTCCCGATCTTAAAGGAAAAGCTTTCAGCGTCTCGCTGTTAAGGATAATGTTGGCTGTGGGTTTGTCATATATGGCCTTTATTATGTTGAGGTACTTGCCCTCTATACCCACTTTGTGGCGAGTTTTTATCATGAGTGGATGTTGAATTTTTTCGAATGCATTTTCAGCATCTATGGAGATGATCATGTGGTTTTTGTCCTTCTTTTTGTTGATGTAGTGGATGATGTTGCTGGATTTTCGAATGTTGTACCATGCTTGCATCCCTGGGATGAATTCCACGTGATCATGCTGGATGATCTTTTTGATGTATTTTTGAATTTGGTTTGCTAATATTTTCTTGAGTATTTTTGTATCTTATCTGTGTTCATCAGGGATATTGGTCTGTAATTTTCTTTTTTTGTGGTATATGCCTGATTTTGGTATTAGAGTGATGTTGGTCTCATAGAATGAGTTTGGGAGTATTACTTCCTGTTCTACTTTTTGAAAACTTTAAGGAGGATATGTATTGGGTCTTCACTAAGTGTTTGATAAAATTCAGCAATGAAACCATCTATTCCAGGTGTTTTGTTGTTAGGTAGTTTTTTGGTTACCAATTCAATTTCTTTGCTGGTTATTGGTCTATTCAGATTTTCTGTTTTTTCCTGGGTCAGCCTTGAAAGGTTGTATTTTTCTAGAAAGTTGTCCATTTCTTCTACGTTATCCAGTTTTTCAGCATATAAGTTTTCATAGTATTCTCTCATAATTCTTTGTATTTCTGTGGTATCCATAGTGATTTTTCCTTTCTCGTTTCTGATTCTGTTTAAGTGTGTAGACTCTCTTTTCTTCTTTACACGTCTGGCTAGAGGTTTATCTGTTTTGTTTACTTTCTCCAAGCACCAGCTCCTGCTTTCATTGATTCTTTCTATTGTTTTATTCTTCTCAATTTTATTTATTTCTGCTTTAATCTTTATTATGTCCCTCCCTCTACTGACTTTGGGCCTCATTTGTTCTTCCTTTTCTAGTTTCATTAACTGTGAGTTTACACTTCTCATTGGGATTGTTCTTCTTTCCTGAGGTAGGCCTATATTACAATTTATTTCTTTCCTAGCAAAACCTTTGCTGCCTCCCACAGATTTTGCGGTGTTCAATTATTGTTGTCATTTGTCTCCATATATTGCTTGATCTCTATTTTTATTTGGTCATTGATCCATTGATTATTTAGGAGCATGTTATTAGGCCTCCATGTGTTTGTGGGCTTTTTCTTTTTCTTTGTGTAATTTATTTCTAGTTTCATACCTTTGTGATCTGAGAAGCTGGTTGGTACAATTTCAGTCTTTTTGAATTTACTGAGGTTGTTTTTGTGGCCTAATATGTGACCTATTCTTGAAAATGTTCCATGTGCATTTGAGAAGAATGTATATACTGTTGCTTTATGATGAAGTTTTCTGTAGCTGTACGTTAGGTCCATCTTTTCTAATATGTTGTTCAGTGCCTCTGTCTCTTTACTTATTTTCTGTCTGGTTGATCTATCCTATGGAGTGAGTGTTGTGTTGATGTCTCCCAAAATGAATGCATTGCATTCTGTTGTCCCGTTTAATTCTGTTACTATTTGTTTCACAAGTGTTGGTGATTCTGTGTTGGGTGCATAGATATTTATAATAGTTATTTCCTCTTGTTGGAATGACCCTTTTATCATTATGTAATGTACTTCTTTGTCTCTTGTGACTTTCTTTGTTTTGAAGTCTATTTAGTCTGATACAGGTACTGCAACTCTTGCTTTTTTTTCACTATTACTTGCATGAAATCTTTTTCCATCCCTTTACTTTCAGTCTGTGTATGTCTTTGGGTTTGAAATGAGTCTCTTGTAGGTAGCGTATAGATGGGTCTTGTTCTTTTATCCATTCAGTAACTCTATGTCCTTTGGTTAGTACATTCAGACCATTTACATTTCGGGTGATTATCAATAGGTGTGTACTTATTGCCATTGCAGGCTTTAGATTCATGGTTACCAAAGGTTCAAGGGTAATTCCCTCACTATCTAGCAGTCTAATTTAACTCACTTCATATGCTGTTACAAACAAAACCTAAAGGTTCTTTTTTTTTTTCCTCCTTTTTCTTCCATCCTCCATTTTCTTCCTCCTCCATTCTTTGTTTGTTATGAATCGTATTCTGTACTCTTTGTCTGTCCCTTGGGTGACATCTATTTAGCCTTAGGAATACTTCCAGCTATAGGAGTTGCTCCAAAATGCACTGTAGAGGTGGTTTGTGGGTGGTAAATTCTCTCAGCTTTTGCTTATCAGAAAATTGTTTAATCCCTTCATCAAATTTAAATGATAACCTTGCTGGGTAGAGTATTCTTGGTTCCAGGCCCTCATTCTGCTTCATTGCATTAAATATATCATGCCACTCCCTTCTGGCCTGTAAGGTGTTTGTTGAGAAGTCTGATGATAGCCTGATGGGTTTTCCTTTGTATGTGATCTTTTTTCTCTCTCTAGCTGCTTTTAAAAGTCTGTCTTTATCCTTGATCTATGCCGTTTTAATTATTATATGTCTTTATGTTGTCTTCCTTGGGTCCTTTGTGTTGGGAGATCTGTGCACCTCCATGGCTTGAGAGACTGTTTCCTCTCCCTGATTGGGGACATTTTCCGCAATTATCTTCTCAATAACACTTTCTATCCCTTTTTCTCTCTTCTTCTTCTTTTGGTACCCCTATTATGCGAATATTGTTCCATTTGGATTGGTCACACAGTTCTCTCAATATTCTTTCATTCTTAGAGATTCTTTTTTCTCTCTGTGCCTCAGCTTCTTTGTATTCTTCTTCTCTAATTTCTGTTCCAATTACCGTCTCTTCTACTACATCTAATCTGCTTTTAAATCCCTCCATTGTATGTTGCATTTCAGATAATGAATTTCTTAATGATTGAATCTCCGACTTAAATTCATTCCTGAGTTCTTGAACATTTTTCCTTACTTCATAGGCATGTTTATAATTTTTATTTTGAACTCTGAGGAAGATTGGTGAGTTCAGTTTCATTTGGCCCTTTTTCTGGGGTTTGTGAGATTTTGGTCTGAACCATGTTTTTTTGACGTTTTATATTTCTTTGTGGTGCCCACTAGCGCACAGAAGCTCCAGTCTCTGGAGCTGCTCAGCCCCTAGAGTGAGACTGCGGGTTGTAGGGGAGCAGTGCTGGTACCTGGGGGGAGTAAAGATCTGTTTCCTGATTCCGTCTGCGGTGCCTGTCTCCAGCGTCAGAGCCATTTGGCCACGTACACACATGTAAGCCACTGTGCTTTGCATCTCTAGCTGTTGTAGGCGGGGCTTCCCTCTGGCTGGCCTGACGCCAGCACAGTGTTGCCAGTTTGCAAACTGGTGCCCCTAGTCTAGGGGGAAGGTGCAGCAGGCTGCGTGTCACAGTGGGGGGGGCCTCAGAGCTGAGTAGGCAGCAAGTGGGATGGAGCACCTGAAGCCCCTCAAAGTTCCCAACCAGCTGGGCAGAGTGTGCCCAGACAACCTTGTCCAGCTCTCCCTTCTCCCATGCAGCAAGCTCCGTGCAAACCGTGCCCCTTCAGCAGCCCTCTCGCTTCTAGGAAGCCTTTCAGACTGCCTGCCTTTCCTCTGACGCAGAGCGGCTGGATGTGGATCCCCTGCTCCACAAATGGCCGGAATGTCAGTCTCTCAAGCACTCCGCCTGTCCAAGGTGCCCAATATCCAGAGCACTACATAATATAGGTTTCTGCTCACAAAGCAGATCTCCAGGGCTAGGTGTTCAGCAGTCCTGGTCTCCCACCCCCTCCCCGCTCCGTTTCTCTTCCTCCAGCTGGTGAGCTGAGTTGGGGGAAGGGCTTGGGTCACCCTGGATTAAGGCTTTTGTACATTATCCTGTTTCGTGAGGTCTGCTCTGTTCCTGAGGTCTGTATGCATTCTCGTTCAGCCTTGTTTCTTGTTGCTGTTTTAGGGTTAGTTGTATTAACTATGTTTTGTACTATTTGTGGTTTTGGGAGGAGTTCTCTGTGTCACCTCTCACCCCACCATCGTTAATCTCTGTTTGTATTATTTGTAAAAATATTGATGAATTTGTTTTCTAGGACCACGTTAAGAAAGATATCCTGTTTTAATGCAGATTCTGGCTATCCCACCCATTCTGATTCGGAAAGTCAGGTAAGATTAAACTGAATAGATAAAATATATGCTATCTTAATTAGTCTTCAGGTAAAAGTTTAGAAGTGAGAATAAAAATCCAGAGGTAAATTATTAATTACCCTAAGAAAGCATGAAAGCTTTTTGCTTTAAAACATGTTTACTACCAATGATATATTGCTTCTAAATATAGGAATTTTAAAACTGTAGTTTGTTTTCTTTTCCTACACAAAAATTTTATATGCAAATTTCTAAATGACTTTCTCCTTACAGACAGAAGCTGTACAGGGACTTGATGGTTGTGCTTCTTTGCTGCGGGATATTTTGAAAAATGAGGATTCAGGTTTTTAAATTTTTTAAAATATTTCATTGCTGATCACCATTTCTCAACTAACTTGTTCTCTTAATACTGATGAATTTTTGTTCTAATTATTAACAGGTTCAGAAATAACATATTCAGAAAAGAGATATAATCCCAGACCTTTAGAAGCTAAAAGATACAGATCTAAAAAAAAAGGACATGAAAAACATTCTGTTCCTTCAGTTGTCCGGAAAGAAATTTGTAAGTATTTTTACTCTTATTGGTTTAAACAAAATCTTTAAGTCTGAGTTTTGATAAATTATAGGGATTATGCAGTTTGTCTTTCGCTTTAATAAATATTGGTTATTCAGGTGTGTATGTGTGGGCTCATACTTCTCTTCTTCTATTCAGCTTCTAATTGCTGAATAGTTACTTTGATTACTATCACTTTCTCAAGAAGAAAAGAAGAAAAGTGACTGATTTTGTAGGAAAATCTTTAAACTCTGAGTGATATTTCGGAGGTATATAGAATTATCTTTGTTCTCCTTGCTGCTTATTTCCATAGATAATCACTAATAGATTGTATTTTATGTGTGAACCTATAGATAGTAATTGTTTTTAAATTATTTTATATGTATATATCCTAAGTAGGTGGACATCAGAACTTTACCTTTTATGTTAAGTCCAGTCTTAGTCCAGATGAAAAAAATTGTAAATTAAAAAAAAAAGAAAAAAATATCCTAAGTAGGTTCAGTAGCTCAGGTTCTTGAGTTGCACAATTAGAATACGTGGTGCATAACAAGGTAAAATTCCAAGGTGGATAGATAAGTAAGGGGAAAAGGCCTGCCACTGACGATGGTGCATGTAGCCAAGGATATTTTTGCCTATATTTTTTTCTCAGAGTTTTATGGTTTCAGGACTTAAATTCAGGTCTTTTATCCATTTTGAGTTTACTTCGGTGTATGGGGTTAGACAGTAATCCAGTTTCATTCTCTTACATGTAGCTGTCCAGTTTTGCCAACACCAGCTGTTGAAGAGGCTGTCATTTCCCCATTGTATATCCATGGCTCCTTTATCGTACATTAATTGACCATATGTGGTTGGATTTATAAATGGGCTCTCTATTCTGTTCCACTGGTCTGTGGGTCTGTTCTTGCACCAGTGCCAAATTGTATTGAGTACTGTAGCTTTGTAGTAGAGCTTGAAGTCAGGGAGCTTAATCCCCCCTGCTTTATTCTTCCTTCTCAGGATTGCTTTGGCTATTGAGGGTCTTTTGTCATTCCATATGAATTTTCAAACTATTTGCTCTAGCTCACTGAAGAATGCTGTTGGTAACTTGATAGAGATTACATTGGATCTGTAGATTGCTTTAGGCAGGATGCCCATTTGACAATATTAATTCTTCCAAGAGCATGGGATGAATTTCCATTTATTAGTGTCCTCTTTAATTTCTCGTAAGAATGTCTCGTAGTTTTCAGGGTATAGGTCTTTCACATCCTTGGTTAGGTTTATTCCTAGGTATTTTATTCTTTTTGATGCAATTGTGAATGGAATTGTTTTCCTGATTAATCGTTCTGCTAGTTCATCGTTAGTGTATAGGAATGCAACAGATTTCTGTGTATTAATTTTATATCCTGCAACTTTGCTGAATTCAGGTATTAGATCTAATAGTTTTAGAGTGGATGCTTTAGGGTTTTTTATGTACAGTATCATGTCATCTGCAAACAAGAACAGTTTGAGTTCTTCCTTGCCAGTCTGGATGCCTTTTATTTCTTTGTGTTGTCTGATAGCTGAGGCTAGGACCTTCAGTACTATGTTTAATAAAAGTGGGGAGAGTGGGCATCCTTGTCTTGTTCCCGATCTTTTAAAGGAAAAGCTTTCAGCTTCTTGCTGTTACGTATGATGTTGGCTATTGGTTTGTCATATATGGCCTTTATTATGTTGAGGTACTTGCCCTCTATACCCATTTCGTGGAGAGATTTTATCATGAATGGATGTTGAATTTTTGTCAAATGCTTTTTCACAGTCTATGGAGGTGATCATGTGGTTTTTGCCCTTCTTTTTATTGATGTAGTGGATGATGTTGATGGATTTTCTAATGTACCATCATTGCATCCCTGGGATGAATTCCACGTGATCATGCTGGATGATCTTTTTGATGTATTTTTGAATTTGGTTTGCTAATATTTTGTTTAGTATTTTTGCATCTATGTTCATCAGGGATATTGGTCTGTAATTTTCTTTTTTTGTGGTGTCTTTGCCTGGTTTTAGTATTAGAGTGATGTTGGCCTCGTACAATGAGTTGGTAGTATTCCCTCCTCTTCTACTTTATGGAAAACTTTAAGGAGGATGGGTATTAGGTCTTCACTAAATGTTTGGTAAAATTCAGCTGTGAAACCATCTGTTCCAGACTTTTTGTTCTTAGGTAGTTTTTTGATTACCAATTCAAGTTCTTTGCTGGTTATTGGTCTATTCAGATTTTCTGTTTCTTCCTGGGTCAGCCTTGGAAGGTTGTATTTTTCTAGAAAGTTGTCCATTTCTTCTATGTTATCCAGTTTGTCAGCATATAATTTTTCATAGTATTCTCTCACAATTCTTTGTATTTCTGTGGTATCCATAGTGATTTTTCCTTTCTCGTTTCTGATTCTGTTTTTATGTGTAGACTCTCTTTTTCTTGATAAGTCTGGCTAGGGGTTTATCTATTTTGTTTATTTCCTCAAAGAACCAGCTCCTGCTTTCATTGATTCTTTCTATTGTTTTATTCTTCTCAATTTTATTTATTTCTGCTTTAATCTTTATTTTGTCCCTCCTTCTACTGACTTTGGGCCTCATCTGTTCTTCCTTTTCTAGTTTCATTAATTGTGTGTTTAGACGGTTCATTTGGGATTGTTCTTCTTTCCTGAGGTAGGCCTGTATTGCAATGTATTTCCCTCTTAGCACAGCTTTCACTGCGTGCCAGAGATTTTATGGTGTTGAATTATTGTTGTCATTTGTCTCCATATATTGCTTGATCTCTGTTTTTATTTGGTCATTGATCCATTGATTATTTAGGAGCATGTTATTAAGCCTCCATGTGTTTGTGGACTTTTTCTTTGTGTAATTTATTTCTAGTTTCATACCTTTGTGATCTGAGAAGCTGGTTGGTACAATTTCAGTCTTTTTGAATTTACTGATATTCTTTTTGTGGCCTAGTATATGATCAATTATTGAAAAAGTTCCATGTGCATTTGAGAAGAATGTGTATCCTGTTGCTTTTGGATGGAGTGTTCTGTAGATGTCCGTTAGGTCCATGTGTTCTAATATGTTGTTCAGTGCCTCTGTCTCTTTACTTATTCTCTGTCTGGTTGATCTGCCCTTTGGAGTGAGTGGTGTGTTGAAGTCTCCTAAAATGAATGCATTGCATTCTGTTTCCCCCTTTAATTCTGTTAGTATTTGTTTCACATATGTTGGTGATCCTGTGTTGGGTGCATAGATATTTATAATAGTTATATCCTATTGTTGGACTGACCCTTTTATCATTATGTAATGTCCTTCTTTGTCTCTTGTGACTTTCTTTGTTTTGACGTCTATTTTGTGTGATACAAGTACTGCAACTCCTGCCTTTTTCTTACTATTACTTGCATGAAATCTTTTTCCAGCCCTTTACTTTCAGTGTGTGTATGTCTTTGTGTTTGAAGTGAATCTCTTGAAGGCAGCATATAGATGGGTGTTGTTTTTTTATCCATTCAGTAACTCTATGTCTTTTGATTGGTGCATTCAGACCATTTACATTTAGGGTGATTATTGATAGATGTGTACTTATTGCCATTGCAGGCTTAAATTTGTGGTTACCAAAGTTTCAAGGGCAATTCCCTTACTATCTAACAGTCTAATTTAACTTATTTTGTATACTATTACAAACTCAACCTAATGGTTCTTTTTTTTTTCCCTCCTTGTTCTTCCTCCTCCATTCTTTTTATGTTATAAATCATATTCTGTAGTCTTTGTCTTCCCTTGAATGACATGTGTTTAGCCTTAGGAATACGTCTCTCTATAGGAGTCCTTCCAAAATGCCCTGTAGAGGTGGTTTGTGTGATGGAAATTCTCTCAGCTTTTTCTTAATCTGAAAATTGTTTAATCCCCCCTTCAAATTTTAATGATAACCCTCCAGGTAGAGTATTCTTGGTTCCAGGCCCTTGTGCTTCATTGCATTATATATATCATGCCTCTCTCTTCTGGCCTGTAAGGTTTCTGTTGAGAAGTCTGATGATAGCCTGATTGGTTTTCCTTTGTATATGGTCTTTTTTCTCTCTGGCTGCTTTTAAAAGTCTGTCTGTATGCTTGATTTTTGCCATTTTAATTATTATATGTCTTGATGTCTTCCTTGGGTCCCGTGTGTTGGGAGATCTGTGCACCTCCATGGCTTGAGAGACTATCTCTTTCCCCAGATTGGGGAAGTTTTCAGCAATTACCTCCTTAATGACATTTTCTATCCCTTTTTGTTTCTCTCTTCTTCTGGTACCTCTCTAATGCAAATATTGTTCCGTTTGGATAGGTCACACAGTTCTCTCAATATTCTTTCATTCTTAGAGGTCCTTTTTTCTTTGTGTGCCTCATCTTCTTTGTATTCCTCTTCTGTAATTTCTATTCCATATATTGTACATCTAATCTGCTTTTAAATTCCTCCATAGTATGTTGCATTTCAGATATGGAATTTCTTAATGATTGAATCTCCATCTTAAATTCGTTCCTGAGGTCTTGAATATTTTTCTGTGCCTCCATAAGCGTGTTTATAATTTTTATTTTGATCTCTCTTTCTGGAAGATTTGTGAGTTCAGTTTCATTTGACCCTCTTTGTGGGGTTTGTGAGATTTTGGTCTGAACCACGTTCTTTTGATGTTTTATATTTCTGTGTGGTTCCCAGTAGTGTGCAGAAATTCCAGTCTCTGGAGCTGCTCAACCCCTAGAGTGAGGTTGGGGGACGTAGGGGAGCAGAGCTGGTGCCTCGGGCGAGGAAGGATCTGTTTACTGCTTCCCGTCTGTGGTGCCTGTCTCCAGTATCAGAGGTGGTGGGGCAAGTACACACAGGTAATCTCTGCTTTGCATCTCTAGGTCTTGTAGGTGGGGCCTCCCTCTGGCTGGCCTGATGCCTGCGCAGTGACTGCGGGTTTGCGAGCAGGTGCCTGTAGGCCCGTAAGAACGCTAGGCAGGCTGTGTGTCACAGTGGGGGGCCTCGGAGCTGATTACGCTGCCAGGGGGATGGAGCACCTGAATCTCCTCAAGGTTCCCAACCAGTTGGGCAGAGCGTGCCCAGCAACTTTGTCCAGCTCTCCCTTCTTCCGCACAGCAAGCTCCATGAAAACCCGCTCCTTCAGCCGCCCTCTCGCTGCTAGGAAGCCTCTCAGAGTCCCTGCCTTTCCTCTGACACAGAGTGGCCAGGTGTGGATCCCCTCCTCCACAAATGGCCGGAATGTCAATCATGCAAGCACCCTGCCTGTCCGAGCTCCCCAACACGCAGGGCACCACACGATATAGGATTCTGCTCACAAAACAGATGTCCAGGGCTAGGTGTCCAGCAGTCCCAGGCTTGCAGCCCCTCCCACGCTCCTTTTCTCTCCTCCCACTGGTGAGCTGGGGTGTGGAAAGGGCTTGGGTCCCGCCGAATTAAGGCTTTCGTATGTGTTACCCTGTTTCTTGAGGTCTGATCTGTTCGTGAGGTCTGTATGCAGTCTGGTTCAGCCTTCTTTCTTGTTACTGTCTGAAGGTTAGTTGTATTTATTAACTATTTTTGTACTGCTTGTCGTTTTGGAAGGAGCTCTCTGTCTCACCTCACATGCTGCCATCTTGAATCTCCAGCCAAGGATATTTTATGCCCTAATATTTAACATTGCTGACTTCATTAAGTATAATAATTCAGACAGTTTAGAACAAGGAAGTTTTTATTATGTTGTCCCTTGAAGGCCTATACAACAAGGTATCCCAAAATGGAGATGAAAATGTCCACAGTAGGATTTCAGATGGACAAGAATGGGACCAGCTAGTTCCACAGAACAAGACATTTCAGGTGGGCCAAAACTGTCAGTATAGCGGTACATGCTTAGATTCAGCTTAGGCAAGGGGTGAATCTAGAAAATCATCTACAGCAGTAGCCCTCGATATTAACAGATCGGGATCCAGGAAAGAGGTTAAGAAAATGAGCTTAGAACATTTGTAGGACCAGAAGTTGATATTCCATTTGGTCCTGAGTTAGAAAAATAAGGCAAAGGAAACAACTTACTAACCCATCTTGCAGAGCCAGTCACATTTAGCCTCAAGTTATCCTGACCTGCACTGTGTAAGAAGGTAGTCACTAGCCACTTGTGGCCATTGAGCACTTACTGCAAGTATAGCTAGTGTAACCAAGGTCCTGACTGTGTTAATTAATTTTGATTGATTTCAATTTCAATTTCAAACTGATACTTGATCCAGTTAGAAAACTTAAATATGTTTGGAATAGATTGAGTGTATGAATCTACTTTTTCAACTGTTAATTTTATTTAATCTAAATACAGGTCAGTTATTTCTGATGAAAATTTCACATTAAAGTGAGATGTGCTTTGTATAATATGTACTAGGTTTAGAAGATTTAATACAAAAAATAAAATATCTTGATTTTTTATATTAGTTACATGTTGAAATGTTAATTTTTGGATATGTTAATTGAATAAAACATGAAAATTAATTTTACGTATGTTTACTTCTTTAGCCTGGTTACTGGAAATTTTTTAATTGCATATATGGTTTACCTTATATTTTTGTTGGACAACATTGTTCTAAACCAGGTGTCAGCATACTACAGCCAGTTTTATTTTTTAAATGTTGTTATTTTATTCATTTTGTAAATAAAGTTTATCAGAGCACAGCTGTACTAATTCATTAGTGTATTTTCTATGGCTGCTTTTGCACTGCAGCAGCAGAGTTGAGTAGTTGTAACAGAGATCATCGTGCTGCTAAGACTGAAAGTCTTCAGCCTTTTTTAAAAAAGCATGGTAACCCCCGGTCTACACTCTGAAGGCAGAGGCCTGTTTACTGAGGTGCAATGAACAAATAAAGGAGTGGTGGCACCAGCTGCCTTTTCCTCTAGTCTCCTACCTTTTCTCTCAAGGCAGGTTATTTCTTGTTAAGGGTACCCTTTCTCAAGGAACTCTCCTTTGTCATGCACACGGCTGACAATGGGGCTGTGGGAGCAGCCTGTTGGCTCCCAGTTTAACTTCTTGTTAGTCAGTTCAAATAGGAAAGTGATGGCAACACTAACATAATTCAAGAAGGGTCTGGTTGCAGAGAAACTCATTACAAAGGTATGAGTGAGGTATAGGAAAACCCCAAGGGATTGTGCTAGCCCTGTGCTAGCAGAGCTGTTATCATCCCTGGGCTTTGAGGCATGAGGCAAGAGAGAGGTTAGGGACTCAGGTACTGCTGTGTAGAGTAAGCCACCTTGAAAAGAGCGGTGAGCCTCATTTAAGGAACAAAGCCAGCCCAAGGTTGCCTCATAGAGGAGCTGGGGATGAACATACTGCTTTCTTTCCTGATAATGCCAAGACTCCCATTGGATTGGACTCCACTGGAACCCTGTTGATGTATATCAGTTCTAGGATTTGATTTTTATTCTTACAAGTTCTAGATGAGAGACAAAGGACTTTATTACTCAGACAGTAATAAAGCAAGCAGCATGTACATCAGCACATTTGTGTTGGACCCAGATGGGTGCTGCTCATGCTGTATGTAGGTTTAAGTTTCAGCTGAAGAACACTGAGCTTGGAGAATCCATCACTTTGGTAGTGAGCTGTAAATGAGCCTGTACTTGCCTCGGGGAAATACTACCTTATCCATCAGGGTTATTCAGTATAAACACAATCCTGAGAAATGGCCCAGATAAAGAGCTTAGGTCAAGGCCTTAACTTTCTTGGTATACCCAGCAAGACATGTAGCAGCAGGAGAGACCTAGGAAGGACTATCTTAACTGTGTAGTTCATGTAGGTCAACATCACAGGGAGAGCAGGGAGGAGACAAGTAGAAGGTGGATTTGGAGGAGCAGATGAGATATATTTGGTATTCTAGGTCCCTAGCATTCTTACTTGGATTAGAGTCAGATCAGCAGTTGTGGCCTGTCTTCAGGATACAATATTCTTACTGTCCTTTCTCCTACACAGTCATTAGAAGGAAGGACCTGCTTCCCACAGGACCATCTCCTTTGGGGTTGTAATATTAGAAAGTGGTTTTTGTTAAATTATTTACTCCTAACATTGACTCATTAGAAGCAAAAGCCACCTTCCGTTTTGTTCAATTACTCTCTCTTAGTTTATCAAATTTTAGCACTACCTAGAAAGGACATCCTTTCTTGTATGTGGTTGGCAGCTCCTAACCAGTACAAGGTGTTTGGTGTTATCATAGGGCTCAGCAATGCACAAAAACCATGCTCAGCATTTGTTCTCTTTTCCATCTCTTCAGAAGTGAAGTAATCATAAATAGAACTTTAAGGAATCTATTACAGCATGTCAACTATTTCTTATGTATTGCACAATACATAATACACTACATAATATATAATTATTATATATTATTTTAATTTTAACACACCTTATCATCCTGTTTTATGTTAACTGTCTTCTGGGGCATGGTCTCCTTTTGTAATTTCTGTCTGGGACCTGCCTGTCACGGGGTGTCTATGGAGTTAAGCTCACTGACTCTCATGCATATTGGCAGGTAGGAGGCAGATAGGCCGTTCCAGGAATGCGTTGAGCTTACTTAAGAGTGCTCTTGACATTATGGGGGAAATATTTTTTTAATAAGCAACTTTTTTTTTCCCCAAATGATTTTATATTGCATTAGTCACATATATGGACTTATAGATACCAAAAAATTCAATATCACTTCTATCAGAAGTCAGCTCAGTGGATTAGCTAGGAGTGTGGGATGTGTGTGTGTGTATAGAGGATGAGAGGTAGTGAATCTTAGAATTAAAAATGTTTTATAAATATCATGAAGTTGCAGAAAATAGAGTCTGGCCCTTAGAGCATTTCCCACTGGTAAGATTTCCAGTTGAATGACTTTTTTAAAATTTTGCTGTTATTAATGTACAATTACATGAGCAACAACATATGGTTACTAGACTCCCACTATTATCAAGTCCCCACCATATACCCCATTACAGTCACTGTCCATTAGCGTACTAAGATGCTATAGAATCACTACTCATCTTCTCTGTGTTATACTGCCTTCCCCATTTCCCCCACCCCGCTACATTACGTGTGCTAATTGTAATAGCCCTTTTTGCCCCTTATCCCTCCCTTCCCACCCATCTTCCCCAGTCCCTTTCCCTTTGGTAACTGTTAGTCCATTCTTGGGTTCTGTGAGTCTGCTGCTGTTTTGTTCCTTCAGTTTTTTCTTTGATCTTATACTCCACAGATGAGTGAAATGATTTGATACTTGTCTTTCTCCACCTGGCTTATTTCACTGAGCATAATACCCTCTAGCTCCATCCATGTTGTTGCAAATGGTAGGATTTGTTTTCTTCTTATGGCTGAATAATATTCCATTGTGTATATGTACCACATCTTCTTTATCCATTCATCTACTGATGGACACTTAGGTTGCTTCCATTTCTTGGCTATTGTAAATAGTGCTGCAATAAACATAGGGGTGCATATGTCTTTCAAACTGGGCTGCTGCATTCTTAGGGTAAATTCCTAGGAGTGGAATTCCTGGGTCAAATGGTATTTCTCTTTTGAGTTTTTTGAGGAACCTCCATACTGCTTTCTACAATGGTTGAACTAGTTTACATTCTCACCAGCAGTGTAGGAGGGTTCCCCTTTCTCCACATCCTCACCAACATTTGTTGTTGTCTTTTGGATGGCGGCCATCCTCACTGGTGTGAGATGATATCTCATTGTGGTTTTAATTTGCATTTCTCTGATGATTAGTGATGTGGAGCATCTTTTCATGTGCCTGTTGGCCATCTGAATTTCTTCTTTGGAGAAGTGTCTGTTCAGCTCCTCTGCCATTTTTTAATCAGGTTATTTGCTTTTTGTTTGTTGAGATGCATGAGCTCTATATATTTTGGATGTCAACTCCTTATCGGATATGTCATTTATGAATATATTCTCCCATACTGTAGGATGTCTTTTTGTTTTACTGATGGTATCCTTTGCTGCACAGAAGCTTTTCAGCTTGATGTAGTCCCACTTGTTCATTTTTGCTTTTGTTTCCCTTGCCCAGGGAGATATGTTCATATTTATGTCCAAGAGATTTTTGCCTATGTTTTTTTCTAAAAGTTTTATGGTTTCATGACTTACATTCAAGGTTTTGATCCATTTTGAGTTACTTTTGTGTATGGGGTTAGACAATAATCCAGTTTCATTCTCTTACATGTAGCTGTCCAGTTTTGCCAACACCAGCTGTTGAAGAGTAATAAGCAACTTTTTATATTGATAGCTGTGTTGATTGTTCTGGTCACATGACTCTGCTCTCAGTAACATACATATATTGCTGCCTTCACCCAGGGGAAATAAACCATTACAGACAGAATATTCAGAGCATTGATTGCCCCTGTCAAGGCTGTTCTTTTACATATTTCAAATTATAATAGGCATCCAGCAGCTCTTACCTGCAGTAAACCTGTATTTGGGTGGCAGAAATTATCTTACTTGTCAGGCAATACTTGTAGTAGGGTTTGTACAGCAACTTGAATTCAAGGGCTGAAAACGTTTTGTGGGCTGAATAAATGAATACATTCCTTTCATGAATTCTACTTATCAGCTGAGATGCATTAGACATACTGCCATCCTAATCTGTTAGGTAACATTTTCATATAGGGTGGTTTGGTATAATGAACACGAACAAGAAAATATATATTTTATTTATATTTATGTAGTAATAGCCTCATTTTATTGTTGGTTTGGTTTTTGTTTTGTTTTTAAATTATATAGTAATATAAGTGCAATCTTTAATATACATTTATGGCTTTTAACTTGTCTTGGATAATCTGCTTTAAGATTTTTTTCTAAACATTACCAATAGAGTTTCATTTAGACCAAATGAATAAAGGAGCACAGTAAGTCATTTTAATTCCACGGTTTGGGGTTTTTTTAAGACGTATATTTTAAGTTTATTAATTTATGTTAGATGATGACATTTACTGGTAAAGGCATAGTATTATGGCTCAGCTTTATCAGAAATTGTGAAAAAATCCCTTGAAAAGAAAGTGAATGACAGCCAGTACTTGGGACCTGTGAGTGTAAAATCAAAATTCCTCAAATCAGATAATTCTTACCTAATGGAACCTAAAGAAAAGCAACAGCAAAAGAGACGCAGGAATCAGGCAGAAAGGAAGAGCAAGGTGCTGGCCCGCCATGGGCTGCCCGTCATCTCACCTTTCATCATTTTGGATCACAAGATGAAACTTTTAGAGGATACTTTCCCATTTGATTTATTATAAGCTTGAATTCCAATAAGAAATTTTTTAAATAGAATGTTTATTAGCCAGTTTGTTGTAGCTCATTTATTCAGATAATGAAGAGTAACTGTTGCTGCATTTGGTTTTAATCACCTCAGAAGGGACATGCTTAGAAGTATATTACTGATATTTGATGGGAAGGCTTGTGAATGTGAAATATTTACTTGTTTTTCTTAAGACTTTGCAGCCATTTGGTAGCGAATGTAACATTTATTTAGTTCCTTTGTGCTAGTCATTGATACTTTACCAGTGTTAAAAATGTCATTTACATTCTCATAACAGTCTCATGAAGTGGGTGATACTCTTTTCATCATTTTTTGATGAGAAAGGGGAGGCCAAGAGAGGTTAAGTAATTTACTAGAAGTTGCTCAGTGAATATCTGTTAGAGCTTGTATTCAGACCTGGGAAGTAGGTTCATAGGAGTAGATTCTCTCAAAGGGAAGCATACCCAAATCAAAATGGAAGCATCTAATATCTCTAACCATTTTCATAGTCAAATATTAACTTAGTAGTCATTTTCTTTAGATTTTTTTTTTGTTTTCATTGGTTATATATTTAACTTTTTGCTTTTACATGTTTTATGCTTTTAGCAATGTTTTTATTTTCAATAAACTATATATCTGTATATTTGGGGAATTGCATATTATTTTTTTAAATTTAACTGTTTTCAGTTTTTAAACAATACAAGGAATAACTTCCATAAAGGACATGCATAAATCTTGATAAACTTTTATATATGTATACACCCATATAGTCACCACGCAGATGAAGATACAAAACATTTTCAGCACTTTACCATGTTCCTGCCCCATCAGTATTTTCACCACTCCCTATCCCCTCGTCTTCAAGTAACCACTTTTCTGACTTATATCTCCTTTGGATAGTTTTACCTATTTTTGAACTTCATATAAATGCAGTTGTACACTCTAGAGTCTTGTATTTAATGTCTTTACACAACACCAAATCTGTTAAATTCATATAGGTAGTTGAGTATATCAGTAATCTGTTCTTTTCCATTGCTGTATAGTGTTCCATCATATGAGTATACCACAATTTATCCATTTCTGCTATTCATGGCTGTTTGGGTGTTTTCAGTTTTTGGCTACTACAAATAAAGCTGGTGTGAATGTTACTGTGTACATCTTTTAGTAGACATGAACACTCATTTCTATTAGGTATATACCTGGGAGTACAATTGCTGTGTCATAGAATATATGTTAAGCTTTGGTAGGTACTGCCAAAAGCTATATATTCTTCTATATTTATTTTTGATAACCTATGACCTACCAAGAACATTCTCATTTCTGTCAATAGTCTTTAAAGACATTTGGTAAGGGTATCTTACTAGACAGGGGAAAAGATATTTATACTGATCTATAGAAAAGTGCTATGTAGAAAATGTTTTTCATGTATTCATTTATTAATACCAGGTTTCTACTTTTTTCTATACAGCACATAATACTCTATTTGTAGACTTATAAGAGATTATGGGAGAAAATAATGAAGTGTAAAGTACAGCCCTGCCTAAAGAAGCTTAGGGTTTAGTTACATAGACAAGAGAATGAAAGATCAGTTCTGTGCAATGTGCAGGTGACAAATGATTCATGTAGACTGTGTACACTGGGATGATGAAGACTAGTCACTGGACTGGGATGATTGGAAAAGGCTTCATGAAAGAGGGAAGCCTTCAGATGAGTGGGTAGAATTCAACTGGAAGGAATGGTTCATCATGAGTAATGTTATAGGAAAGTAAGGAAAGATTTTTGGGTGTCTAAATAGGCCTGAGTGGTATGAAAAGTTTGGATTGGGGCTGATGGGAAGATAGCTGGAAAAGTAGATTGTAATCAAATTTTGGAGACTAAATTGCAAGTTAACATTTTGTGTGACGGCCCAATATGTAGATTATGTCCATTTTTATTCTTGCTTTCAAAGCTCTGATTTTTTTTTAATGTTCAAAGTATCAGCATTGTTACAAAGTATTCTATCTTTCCTATTCTATTCCCCCACCAGAGCATGAACTGGACAAAGAGTAAGGTGAAAGAGTTTATTGGATTTTGGAAATAACGCCCTTAAGGGAGGTCTTATATTTGAAGGAGTGATTTTACAAACAGCATTTAATAGATTGTAAAGATGTAGTATAAGTAATTTTTGACTGGATAACTTAATTAACTACTTTAAAAAAGGAATTTGATGTGAATTTATTTTAGGAGTAAGAATGGTAAAGCCCTTCTGTAAAGTATATGATGAATTGAGCTACTTCTGAATATCCTTTTTTTCCTTAATATCTTTAAAGTTTTTGAAGAATTGTATTTCAAGAACCTTTTTTCCTTCTTCCACATTAGTATCTTCAGATAATAAGAAACAGATATCTAATGAATCTTCTGCTGGAAGTGAAAGAGACATACCACAAACTTGGTTATTGCAAGATCATTATAGAATGTATTCTCCCATAATATACCAAGCCCTCTGTGAGCATGTGCAGACTCAGATGTCACTGATGAATAACTTGGCTTCAAAGAACAGCCCTAATGTAATTCCTACTGTACCTTGCCACACCATGTCTGGTTCTGGTTAGTATGATTGATACTTCTTAAAGTATGAACATGAGCTCTAATTAAGTTTCCTGGTTATTGTGTAAGCTGTATGAGATGTGACAACTTTTTCTCCTTTTTACCTTTTAGAATCTCAGGCAGTTACACATTCTACTTATGGCTTATCTGCCTCAACCCCAGTCCAGTTACCTCAGCAGCCATCCTGCCCTCCAGTGGTTCATTCTGTAGGTACAGTTTATATACTATAAAAGTAGTTATTTGCTTTTAGTAATTGTCATCTTAAGAGAGAAAATTGAATGTACTAATTATATCTTAATACCCTAGGATGTAAAGACCAATTATTTTTTCATGTTATTTTTTTATTAGAAAACATTTATTAAGGACAATGGTGAAGGGGGAAAAGAGGGAGAAATCAATAGAAAAAAGAAATCACGCATACCCAGCATCTGAGCACAGTTACTGTTAACACATCGATAGAGTGCTTGCCAGTCATTGAATTCTCTGTGTAGTTTTTGTTTTTTGGTTTTATTAAGTTTGCTTTCTTTTAAAAATACCACTAAATTTTATACAGTTTTATATAATGCTTTCTTTCACTTTACATTTTATTGTGAACATGTTTCTCTATTAATATATACATTTGGTAAATTTCTAATAAGTTATTAATACTCTATTTAGTGGATATACCATAGTCTGTGTAACTGCTCCACTATGGTTAGATATTTAAGTAAGAATTTTTTACCACTACAACATTTGTATAAATATGCATATAAAAGCTTTTTGTATGTTTGATCTTTTTTTCTTACAATGCAGTTTCCCAAAGTAGATGTTTTTTTTAGTCCCAAAGTAGACTAATTTTTGGTGCCTCTACACAGATGTGTGATGCTTATAAACTGTCCATTTTAGTCATGTCTTTCTAATGTTCCCATATTGTATAGTGAACTAATTAAGCTTTAAAAAATTAGAATATTGTGCTGAGGGGAAATGCAGCTCACTCACTAGCCATCTGTAACTCCATTCTGCAGAAGTCATTTTCTAATATATCTGGTTAGAATTTATTATGGTTAATGCCTACAAGTCAGCATTCACATTTGTGAAGGCTTAACTTATTTTTTCTTTCTTTAGGAAGTTCAGACTGATGTTGACAACCAGTTTGCATCACAGGGTAAAACAGTTCCTGTGAACTGTGCTGATGTTCTAAGGAATTCCTTCAGGACTAGTCTTGGAGTCACATGTAGCCTGCCCAAAACTGACAAACCAGCTCTTCCAATGTTTCAGCAGCTGGGTCTTGCTAATGGGATTCTGCCACAAGAGGGAGTTACTAAGGAACCAGACCTCCTAAAGTGTTTCCAAACATTTATAAATCTGTTGCATTCTCCTCTGGATGGTCAGACACAAGAAAACCCCGCTCTACTACAGCCAGCTTTCTTGGCCACCAAGGGAGAAAAATGTGCCAAAGAAAAAATTGGATTGGTCACAAGTGAAGGAAAGGATTTAAACATACACGTAGAAGATTCAAGAATAAAAGATGTGCAGAAGGCAAAAAATGTGAATCAGAGTGCTGAAAAAGTTAGAACTATAAAATATTTGTTGGGAGAGCTCAAGGCCATAGTAGCAGAGCAAGGTAGATGAGTATAATTTTCTGAAGCATGGTACTAATGATAAATAGCAATGTCATATTATTCAGTCATTTAGATTTAGAATATTCAACATTGAATTTGTGATATTTTCCATAGAAATATGTCTTGAGCTACTAAGGAAATGAGTTCTGCCTGTTTTATTCTTATGTAGGTTTTTAGCTTTCCTGTTTCCTATCAATTTGAAATAGGCTAGGGAATATCAAACCGTCTTTTGCTTGTCAGTGTGTATTCATTCTGCTTGATCCAAAGGGACCTTGAAAAGATTCGACTAAAGAGAATTCATAGAGATAAATTTTAGGGGGTAGAGGACCCCTATCGATGATAAACTCCCTAGAATAAACTGATAATTTTTCTTACTTTAAAAAAATGCAGGGATTTTTTTTCTGTCATTTCTTTAAAAACCAACTGTAACAGTGTTTAATAAACCTCCCTTTGAGAAGTAACCCAAACCTTTTTATACCCTTTTCAGTTTACTTTTGTTTTGTTTCTTAAAATTAAATCAAGAAAAATGTCTTAGGTAGGGTTAAGAGATATTTGAGCCAGACTGTATTCATTAGTTTTCATTATGTGTGTATATTCTTAATAATGGCTTTCACTTGGACTGAGCTACAGATTGGTCATCTTAACACAGTAATTGGTTGTGGAAGCACTGATTGAATTCCTAATATTTGAAGACTGACCAAACTTAAAATATATCTATGTGAATATAGCACTCTTAATCCAAAGGTTTAATATATTATAATCTCTCGTGTTTTCAGACCTTCAATTTACTACTTTTAACAAAGTACTTTCTCATGGTAGCAATAATAATAGTAGTAACAATATTAGCTGTCATTTATTGAACACTTATCACGTACCTGGCACTGTGTTAAGTGTTTTGTATGTATTATCTCATTTAATCCTCTCAGCAACCCTATGAGGTACTGTTACCTCCATTTAATCATGAAGAAATCTAGGCTTCAAGAGTTATTTGACTAAAGTTCTAGTGCTAGAAAATGGCAGAGCCCAGGTCTCTGCCTCCAATACTTATGAACAATGGGTAGAGGGCCGCTCAGTAATTGGAAGCAGTTGTATGTACTTTTCATCAGGGAGTTCAAATACCCATGGGATTGAATGAAGTTTTGTAATTTAGAGTATACTTTTTACCTCCTTTGGATATCAGTTAATATTATAATTATTAAATGTTTTCAGTCCACAGAAAATTTGAATGGAAATGAGGGGACAAAAATGAAAGGACAGCACATCTAAAGTCTACCTTCTACTTGGCTGTTTGCCTCCAAAACCAACCACTCCCCAAAGTTAATAGCAAAAATGGTACTGCTGTTGATGCTATATCAAATGAGGTGTGGCTGGTTATATGAAATCTATAAAGTTAAATAATAAAACCTTATCTTATTAGATACTTCTTAATATTTTACCAAATTGAATCACTTAAAATGAATTATTTGCTTATGCCAAGCTGAAGGGTTGTGTTATAAGTGGTAATAATATAATCAATTATAAGAAACCTTTAGCAATTATAGGAGTCCAATAGCCCTTTGTTAATATGAACTAGGAAACGTGAACTCTCTTCCTTCTAGACTCTTTAACTGAAAAAAAACACTAATATAATAATCCTGTGATTTAAGATCAGTCCTCAGTTTTCTGAATTTAATTTCTTTAGAATTTTTCTGAATAAACAAATTCAGGCAGCAGGAAAGAGGAAAAAAGGATTTGTATATCAATAATTGAATCATTTATTTATACACATATCTTATAACTGAACATTTTTCTTTTTTAATAATAAACATGAATAATCTTACCCCAAAACAATTTACAATATCACTTTTACTCATTTCTTCTGCCTTTTATAGAGGATTCAGAAATTCAGAGGTTGATTACAGAATTGGAGGCATGTATATCTCTGCTTCCAACAAGTGGAAACACAAATATTCAAGTTGAGATAGCACTGGCCATGCAACCACTAAGAAGTGAAAATGCTCAGTTACGCAGGTAAGAATTGGTCTTTGAATATTTCTGTCTCTACGCAAAGATGCCCATGGCCAGAACAAAGATACCAGATGAAATATCTGGGATTCACGAGGAAAATGGATTCACTGTCTTACTGTGTTTCTACTTTTTTCCCCCATTCTCCAAATATTCCAGCCTTCTCTTAACTCTTCCAGTACGTCTGTCCACTAGTACATATTTTCTCCCACCTCTTACACCTCTGTTGTTGCTTGGTTGGTAGTGTATAGAAAGGAAAATGAAGTACCTTGGGATATTTAGCAAGCTAGTCTAGGCTGTGCTGCAATAACAAACTCTTACATCTCCGTGGCATAGCACAGCAAAAGTTATTGCTCCCTCATGCCAAGACCAACATGGGTCATCTGAGGCTCTCATCCTGTGACTGAAGATTTAGGTTCCCTTCATCTTATGAGGCCACTGTCTCATATCTTTTTCAGGGAAAAGAGAACATGGATATGGCACACCAACTCACATGCCCTGGCCCAGAAGTGACAGTCTCACTTCTGCTTACATTTTGTAAGCTAAGTTGAGGCATATGGCCCTGCCTTATGTAAAGAGCTGGGCCAGAAACTTTCCCAGACACCCTGGAAAGAAAGGACAACCTAATGTGGGTTAATGCTTCACCATACTCAGACACAGGAAAAAACTCACTTAAATTCTTAGACACTTTTTTCTTTTGCTCATCTTAAATTGGAATTATAGTCTTAGTTTGTTTAGGAAAGATATAAACCAGAGATCTAATCTTGAAATGTAAAAACCACTTACATGTTATCTGTAATATCTTACCTTTGAATGTTAAGATAACACCACCAAGGCCATCACCCCAGTGGTGCATATTTATGAGTATTCCTGCAGAGCAGTGGAGTACATTTTCAGAGCTTCTGCAGTATTGCATTGTGAATGTGCCCTAAGAGGGTATTACAGTTGCACACGCTCTAGAAGTTGTACCAGATAAGAACTACAAGGACCTGCACAAACATTTTCAAGAAACTGAAAAGCAATAAAATAGGATTCCTGGTTGGAGAATAGCTTAAATTTGTGGATCTGGAGCCAAGGCACAACACCTACCAAGATATACTTGCTTAGGCTTATTTCTCTAAAGATCATTAGTCTCTAGATACTGTGATATAAGATGGGGCTAATGGGTTTAAATTCTAATACTGTCTTCAGTCCTGACCTAAGGGATCCCTATAATAGCATTAGCGTTTCAAAATCAAAACCAAGTATAAGTAATAGTAATGATAAAACCAATATTGCTACCAGCATTTACTAATATCCCAGGCTATTGTCCTTTATATGTATCATCTCTTTAAATTCTCATAAGAGCGCTTTGAAGTCCAAGGCACAGCGAGGTTCTGTAACTTGCCCAGGGTCACATACCCATGAAGTGTGTGACAAGACAACACTAAACCTGGACAGTTTGATTTCTACACACAATACTCTTAATTTCTACACTTCTGCATTGCCTCTGCTAGGAAATAGAAACTAACTTATTAATACCTCAATATTTAGGTGTATTTTGTGAAATGAAGAATATATGTAAGCTGTGTGGAATAAGCAAGCCTATTTATAAAGGCATGACTATCAAAAAAAATTGGTTTCTTAAATAAGCATACCAGAACTTAGTTTCAGAATATCTATTTTAACATTGTGACCATGGGAAATATCAGTGACTCTTACTTATTTTCATTCTTTAGAACATTTCAGAATAGCTTTTGAAGGTAATTTATAAGGCACTCAAGAAAATGAGACTTTATTGGTCATTGATTATTTTTAATTTTTTAAAAGGTATTAGTTCGATCTCTAACCTAATTCTTCAGACATGGCACCAGACCTTTTTGGATCTGTGTCCGTGGATGACAAAGATTACATAGCATGTTATTGCCACTATTTAGTTGACCTTCTAAAAATGAAATTATTGAAACATGAAGAATTTGTCAGGTATGTCTTTTTAACAGAATGAGGTTTCTAGCAAACTATTAGGAAATTTTGCCTCTTTGAAAACATCCATAATTACAGTACAAGTGAAAGTTGGAATGCATAGGTTCATTTGAAATTGTTTTTCAGGATATTTAATTGAAAAAAAATTTTTTCCTGTTTGGATGTTTAGAGACTGCATGTTTCTTTTTAGTGAGAAAAGTGATCTTTCAGGACTTTCTTGGAGTTTATTGCCATCTTGTGGCTTAAAGAAAAATCACTAGGTGCAATGTTTCTATGGCATTTAGGATTTTTGGCATTTTGGGGTGGACAGTTTTTGAGACTCCTCCCGCAGTGTTCAACACTTAGCCTTCCTGGTCACTATCCGTGAAATATCTATAGTACCCCATGCACTGTGACCACTAAAAGCCCTGGAACATTCCCAAATTTCCTGGATGAGGGTTAGGAGGGTACTACTTCCAAGTTAGGAACCATCAAGCTATAGAGGTCCTTAATATTTATAGGACAGATTAGAGTTCATGACCACTTCCTGATTTTAGACTCAAACAGGAGATCATTATGTAACTCATGCAGAACAAAAAAATGAAATGAGAGTAAGTGGGAGGAGGCAGGAGTGGCATTCAGTGTTTTAGTTTGATAGATTGCCAGATGGTATGATAATTCTTCCATTTGGAAGCTACTGGAGGAAGAACATATTATTTGGTTTTTATTTCATTTTATTTTTTAGTTAGAAGGTGTAATGGGAGAACTAGTGACTTAAGATTTAGACATGCTTAATGTGTCACTTAGACAATCTGGAGATATGTATGCTGTAAGTGGACAATAGGAACAAGATCCAGGATAGAAATGTAGACTTGGGAATTAATTTGGTGAACACATTTTTATTGAGTTTTTACTATAGGTTTGGCACTGTTATAGGCACTGGAGACAATCAGTGTGATTAAAAGCAAGTGATTTGTTACCAGCGTTCAAGTGGTAAATTTGCAAAGAAAGTATAGAGTGTGACACATCCAGGGTGACTTGCTGGGGAATAACAGCTTTCTTTTTTTTATTTTTCTTTACTATCATTAATGTACAATTACATGAACAACATGATGGTTACTATACTCCCCCTATTATCAAGTCCCCACCACATACCCCATTACAGTCACTGTCCATCAGCACAGTAAGATGCTATAGAGTCACTACTTGTCTTCTGTCTGTTATACTGCCTTCCCATTTCCCCCCACTACGTAATATGTGCTAATCGTGATGCCCCTCCCTTCCAAACCCATCCTCCCTAGTCCCTATTCCTTTGTTAACTCTTAGTCCATTCTTGGGTTCTGTGAGTCTGCTGCTGTTTTGTTCCTTCAGTTTTTCCTTTGTTCTTATACTCCACAGATGAGTAAAATCATTTGATACTTGTCTTTCTCCGCCTGGCTTATTTCACTGGGCATAATACGCTTTAGTTCCACCCATATTGTTGCAAATGGTAGGATTTGTTTTCTTCTTATGGCTGAATAATATTCCATTGTGTATATGTACCACATCTTCTTTATCCATTCATCTACTGATAGACACTTAGGTTGCTTCCATTTCTTGGCTATTGTAAATAGTGCTGCGAGAAACATATGGGTGCATATGTCTTTTTCAAACTGGGCTCCTGCATTCTTAGGGTAAATTCCTACGAGTGGGATTCCTGGGTCAAATGGTATTTCTATTTTGAGTTTTTTGAGGAACCTCCATATTGCTTTCCACAATGGTTCCACTATTTTACATTCCCACCAGCCGTGTAGGAGGGTACCCCTTTCTCCACATCCTCGCCAACATTTGTTGTTGTCTGTCCTTTGGATGTTGACCATCCTAACTCGTGTAAGGGGTTATCTCATTGTGGTTTTAATTTGCATTTCTCTGATGACTAGTGATGTGGAAAATCTTTTCATGTGCCTGTCGGCCATCTGAATTTCTTCTTTGGAGAAATGTCTGTTCAGCTCCTCTGCCCATTTTCAAAAATTAATTAATTAAATTATTTATTTATTTATTTATTTAGGTATGTATCATTATTCTACAATTACATGTGCAATATGATGGTTATTAAACTACTGCCTTCATCAGGTCCCCCCCACCAACCCCATTACAGTCACTGTCCATCAGCATAGCGAGATGCTATAGAATCACTACTTGTCTTCTCTGAGATGTACAGCCCTCCCCATGCCCCCCCAACATTACATCTGCTAATCGTAATGCCCCCCTTTCCCTCTTATCCCTCCCATCCCACCCATCTTCCCCAGTCCCTTTCCCTTTGGTAACTATTAGTCCGTTCTTGGGTTCTGTGAGTCTGCTGCTGTTTTGTTCCTTCAGTTTTTTTCTTTGTTCTTATACTCCACATATGAGTGAAATCATTTGATACTTGTCTTTTTCGGCTTGGCTTATTTCACTGAGCATAATACCCTATAGCTCCATCCATGTTGTTGCAAATGGTATGATTTGTTTTCTTCTTATGGCTGAATAATATTCCATTGTGTATATGTACCACATCTTCTCTATCCATCCATCTACTGATGGACACTTAGGTTGCTTCCATTTCTTGGCTATTGTAAATAGTGCTGCGATAAACATAGGGGTGCATCTGTCTTTTTCAAACTGGGCTGCTGCATTCTTAGGGTAAATTCCTAGGAGTGGGATTCTTGGGTCAAATGGTATTTCTATTTTGAGTTTTTTGAGGAACCTCCGTACTGCTTTCCACAGTGGTTGAACTAATTTGCATCCCCACCAGCAGTGTAGGAGGGTTCCCTTTTCTCCACATCCTTGCCAACATTTGTTGTTGTTTGTGTTTTGAATGTTGGCCATCCTCACTGGTGTGAGGTGATATCTCATTGTGGTTTTAATCTGCATTTCTCTGACGATTAGCGATGTGGAGCATCTTTTCATGTGCCTGTTGGCCATCTGAATTTCTTCTTTGGAGAAGTGTCTATTCATGTCCTCTGCCCATTTCTTAATTGGATTATTTGCTTTTTGTTTGTTAAGGTGCGTGAGTTCTTTATATATATTGGATGTCAACCCCTTATCAGATACGTCATTTATGAATATATTCTCCCATACTGTAGGATGTCTTTTTGTTCTACTGATGGTGTCCTTTGCTGTACAGAAGCTTTTTCAGCTTGATATAGTCCCACTTGTTCATTTTTGCTTTTGTTTCCCTTGCTCAGGGAGATATGTTCATAAAGAAGTCGCTCATGTTTATGTCCAAGAGATTTTTGCCTATGTTTTTTTCTAAGAGTTTTATGGTTTCATGACTTACATTCAGGTCTTTGATCCATTTTGAGTTTACTTTTGTGTATGGGGTTAGACAGTAGTCCACTTTCATTCTCTTACATGTAGCTGTCCAGTTTTGCCAACACCAGCTGCTGAAGAGGCTGTCATCTCCCCATTGTATATCCAAGGCTCCTTTATCAAATATTAATTGACTGTATATGTTTGGGTTAATGTTTGGATTTTCTATTCTGTTCCACTGGTCTGTGGGTCTGTTTTTCTGCCAAAACCAAATTGTCTTGATTACTGTGGCTTTGTAGTAGAGCTTGAAGTCAGGGAGCGTAATTCCCCCTGTTTTATTCCTCCTTTTCAGGATTGCTTTGGCTATTCGGGGTCTTTTGTGGTTCCATATGAATTTTAGAATTATTTGTTACAGTTCATTGAAGAAAGCTGTTGGTAGTTTGATAGGGATTGCATTGAATCGGTAGATTGCTTTGGGAAGTATAGCCATTTTGACAATATTTATTCTACCTAGCCAAGAGCATGGGATGCATTTTCCATTTGTTAGTGTCCTCTTTAATTTCTCTTAGGAGTGTCTTGTAGTTTTCAGAGTACAGGTCTTTCACTTCCTTCGTTAGGTTTATTCCTAGGTATTTTATTCTTTTGATGCAATTGTGAATGGAATTGTTTTCCTGATTTCTCTTTCTGTTAGTTCATCATTAGTGTATAGGAAAGCAACAGATATCTGTGTGTTAATTTTGTATCCTGCAACTTTGCTGAATTCAGATATTAGTTCCAGTAGTTTTCGAGTGGAGTCTTTAGGGTTTTTTATGTAGAGTATCATGTCATCTGCAAATAGTGACAATTTGACTTCTTCTTTACCAATCTGGATGGCTTGTATGTCTTTGTTTTCCCTGATTGCCGTGGCTAGGACCTCCAGTACTATGTTGAATAACAGTGGAGAGAGTGGGCATCCCTGTCTTGTTCCCAATCTTAGATGAAAAGCTTTCAGCTTCTCGCCATTAAGTATGATGTAGCTCTGGGTTTGTCATATATGGCCTTTATGATGTTGAGGTACTTGCCATCTATACCCATTTTGTTGAGAGTTTTAATCATGAATGGATGCTGAATTTTCTCAAATGCTTTTTCAGCATCTATGGAGATGATCATGTGGTTTTTGTTCTTTTTGCTTTGATGTGGTGGATGATGTTGATGGATTTTTGAATGTTGTACCATCCTTGCATCCCTGGGATGAGTCCCACTTGATCATGGTATATGATCCTCTTGATGTATTTTTGAATTCGGTTTGCTAATATTTTGTTGAGTATTTTTGCATCTACGTTCATCAGGGATATTGGTCTGTAATTTTCTTTTTTGGTGAGGTCTTTACCTGGTTTTCGTATTAGAGTGATGCTGGCTTCATAGAATGAGTTTGGAAGTATTCCCTCCTATTCTATTTTTTGGAAAACTTTAAGGAGAATGGGTGTTATTTCTTCTCTATATGTCTGGTAGAATTCAGAGGTGATTCCATCTGGTCCGTGGGTTTGGTTCTTGGGTAGTTTTTTGATTACTGCTTCAATTTCGTTGCTGGTGATTGGTCTGTTTAGTTTTTCTGTTTCT